>ML108016.1:11646-36460 GCA_003697995.1 Taxidea taxus jeffersonii
CCGGGGTGGGGGTGGGCGCGGCCCGGCGGGGACTCTTCCGGGAGGTGGTCCCGGGGCGGCGGGCGGGGCGAGAAGGCCTCCCTGCAGGCGTCGGCGCCCAGGCCCGCTGAGACCGACTCGGGCCCCTGCCCTGGCGCTTCAGAAGCTGCTGCTCAGACGTTGGGTGGCCGCGACTTCCTGTCGGGCTGGCTCCCGCCCCTCGGGCTGGTCCTCGGTGGGTCTCCCGGGCCAGGAACCGCTGCTTCGTGCTGCAGCCCCAAGGTTATGGCTGGGTGGCCCCGCGAGGGGCAGGAGGAGGCCTGGATGCCGTGGGCTTTCATGCCAGCCCAGAGGCAATACCAGGGTAGGGGCACGCCCCTGCCGTGTTTGCCCAGCAGCAGTGCTGGGTGGTCACCGCAAGGTCCTGGCTCTCCTGGACCGCCCACCTTGGCCTCTTGTCCCTGGCCTGCACCCCCACCCCCCCACCCCCGCAAGAAGCAGGTGTGGCTGGGCCCCTGCGTGCCTCTAGCTCCTTGGAGAAGGGGGAGCTCTGCTTGCGGGTGGATTGTGTGCACACGCTCCCTGGGGTGGTCCAGTGCTTGGGGACAAAGGTGCAGGGTCTGTGCAGCAGGGGCCCACCTGGAAGGCAGGACCAGGAAGAGCTCTTGAGGACAGCGTCAGCCTGCTGTCCCTGGGAGAGGAGCAGCCCTCCGCCCTTCTTGGCCACAAGTCGTGGGAGCTGCCCTTGGCAGAGGTGTGCAGGGCCCCTGCTGGCTTCCCTGTGCCTTGTGCCCAGTCCCTCCTCACTGTCCAGGCACACACACTCCCTTGTTTCTCCCTGCACTGGGCAAACCGTTCCCCCGCTCGGCTCACCGATCCCCCAGTACTGGCCCCTTGTTCCTTCCAGGCATGTGTTCTGAACTTCCACTCCGAGGTGCCTCTTAAGGTCAGAGCTGCGGTTCTTACCTGGGGTGTCTCTACCGCCCGGCATCCTCACCCGGGTGCCGGGGCCGTGGGACAGAGGCTGGGGCGAGGGTGGTGGTCCTGTCATCTCCGTCCCACCTGTCGTGGGGCGTGGAGGGGCTCTGCCTCTGATGCGACCCATCCCAGCACTTCCTTCTAAGCTGGTGAGGCTCAGGAGGCATATGGCAGGGGGTCTCCAGAGGCAGGAGGCTATCTTCCACACTGAGCTCAGGTGCTTCATCTGTAGAATGGGTATGATGCCTGCTCCTGGGTTGTTTTAGGGCTAGGGGAGATGGGGCGTGTGAACATCCCTTGGAGGTGCTGGCTACTGAATGAGGTGGGCCAGCGTGCCGGGGGCGCTGTGCTCACCCCCCAGCGTGCAGGAGGGCAGACAGGGTTGGCACAGAAGGGTGCCTGGGCTATCTCGTGGAGGCCAGGACCTCTGCCAGGAGGGGGGTGTGGGTTGGCTTTTCAGTTCTTAACCTGTGTGTTTTTTGCCCTAATTTTTTTCTCTTCCTGCTGATTACCGAAATAAGAACAGTATCGGGGGATGGAGAGGGCTGAGGAGGGGAGAAAGCCCTGAGCTGGACCCCAGACAGGGCAGTGTCAGTGTGTTCGGGCGGCTAAAGCGGTAGCGTCTGTGGCCTCAGTTCTGGAGGCTGGAAGTCCACGATCAAGGTGTCAGCATGGCTGCCTCCCCGCGACAGGTGTCTGCCTGGCGTGCGGATGGTGGGTTCACCTGGCTCCTCTGTGCGCGTCTGTGTCCTCACCTCTTTCCTCGTGGGGACATGGGTCAGATTGCATCGCAGCGACCCTGGTGACCCCGTTCTACCTTAAGTACCTCTTTAAGGAATCTGTCTCCAAACGCAGTCGTTCTGAGTCGCTGAAGGCCAGGGCTTCAGCATAGGAATTTGGGGGAACACAGTTCAGCCCGTAAAAAGAACAATTTCCAGAAACTTCTGAGTTCAGTGCACACACTTACTGCTTCCTTGAGCAGAGCCTGGATTTCCTATCAGCCTGCAAATGCTTGCTTTGGCCCGGGTTCCTTAGCTCTGGGAGGATCAAGCCCTTAACACCGTGGGGGTCCCATGCAGGCGTTTTGCTACCCCCCCACCGCGTCCCCCAATCTGGGCGCCGCTGGAGCAGAGCCAGACAGGAGAGGGTGGGGATGGTCTCCGACTGACCTCAGACCAGCCTCAGCACAGGACGCGCTGGGTTGGACAGAGCCTGGGATAGGCCTGGGGCCCCGCACTTGCACTTTCCAGCAGGCAGTCTGAGGGGAAGCATCCCGGAGCACCCAGAGTTGTGCTGGGGGGGGGGGTACGTTCTCAGTGTGGTCGATCCCCTAGAGCTAGACAAAGGCACACTTGTGCACGCAGCTGAGTGTGGGAAGAGAACTTAGGAAGGGCAGCAGAAGCCGGGCTCTGGAGAAGCCCCTGTGGGGACTGGCCCACTGTCCCTTTGTCTCAGGATCTCAGGCTCAGGGATGGGGCACCAGGGGCTGAGCCTTTCCAAGCCTCGCGTGCACAGTGAGAGCGGTGCTCCCGGCACTCCTGGCACGCAGATGGGGCCGGGCTCCCGGTGAGTGTGGCGCAGACATGTGCTGGCTGGTGGGGGGCCTGCGAGGCTGGGCTTCGGGGCCCTGGTTCCCAGACTGCTTCGTGCCAGGTCCCCAAAGCACTCCGGTTGCCGCCTCAGGCCCGCGGCCCGGGAGCAGCCGCCCTCCCTGGGCAGAGAAAGATGTCAGACCAAAGAGAGAGGAGCAGAACCTCGACCCTGGTTTTGAGTTTTGCTTTCAGGCCGAGTCCAGAGTATGTTCTAGTGAGCAGCCGCGGAGAAGTGAGAGCATCGGGCGGGATGATCCCACGTTTGCACAGCGAGGACCGGAAGGGCTGGCTCGCAGACTACATGGCCCTGTCGGTGGAGAGAGGGCTGCCAGGTCTAGGGCGGACAGGCCGGCCATGCATCGGGAGCGCCTCTCTGCACGGCTCGGCCTTCCTGCTGCTCCAGCCTTCTATTCTGGGGTCCGGGGAGGGCGGGACATGAAGCGCAGCCTCTGGCACCAGAGGCCGGTGGGACGGCCTCCTCTCGGGAATTGGAAACTGGAAGTTCCCCCAAGCCGGGAGGTGCAGTCCCTCCGAGCCGGCTGCGTGTGTGTCAGCAGCCCCCCTGCCCCGGGGAGAGGGGAGCGCCCGGGATCCCCCAGGTAGCCATACCACCAGCTCCTGGGCTATAGCAGTGAGGGTACAGCAGACCTGCGAGGCTTGGGGTGGTGTCAGTGTCCTGGGGCCGCTCTCCCCAGTGCTGCAGATGGGGGCATTAAGACCACAGAGATTCTCTCGCCGTGCTGGGGGCCAGAAGCTGAAGTCTGGGTGTTGGAGGGGCTGCTCGCCCTCTGAGGGCTCCGGGGGAGAGGGGCCTTCCTTGCCTTGGACAGGGATGATCTCTGTGCTGGGGTGGGGATGTCACCGCAGGCTCACAGCGGAGAGGCGCAGCCTTGGAGGGTCCCCTCCAGGAGTCTGGGGAATCTGACTTGGGCCTCTGCCTCACGCCCACTTAAGTCCTGTGTCTGGGTCTTTGTGACAGTGTGGGGCAGCGGGAGTCCTTTATTTCCAGCTTTTCAGCCTCAAGAACCCCTGGAACCTCAAGGTGGCCTCATTGCGAGGCAGATCTTTCCATTTTTTCCCGAGCGTCCCTAGGCTAGAAGGGCCTTCTGCGGCAGAACCGCACTTGGAAGATTCCGGAGGAAGGTCATCCTTAAAAGACAGGGTTTTCGCCCTGACGTTGTTCCCGGTGATGCGTGCGCTGGCAGACAGTGCCAGGCCGCTGACATGAGGGTGTGCAGCGGCCTCCTGCCCGATGTTGGAGGTGGTGTGCTGGGTCTGGAGCAGGTCCAGGCATGTTCTGGAATGTTCTCTCGTGCCCCAGGACATGTAGCCCTGCTTGCTTCACATCTTGCTTCCTGTCGTGATTCCTGTCTCCCCAACCGCCACAAGTCCCGGCTGATCCGAATGTGTGTCAGTCGTGCAGCCTGTGTGTCGTTTTTGTGGTTTCTCCAGGAAGGTCCAGAATTGCTTGATTTCTTGATTTCCTAACGGTCTTTCTTGGTTCAGAACTGAGGTTTCTGTTAACTCCTCTTTGCTTGTTAGGGAGAAAGCCAGAAGGTAATTGGTACCGTTTTCTGATCTTTTCCTCACCGTGTCGGTGTGCGTGTATGATGAGTCTGTGCATGTGCATGTGTGGTGAGTGTGTATGCATGTGTGTGTGCGTGTGTGCATGTGATGAGCATTGTAAGTGTGCATGCGTGTGTGCACGTGTGGTGAGTATGTGGGCGTGCATGTGTGCTGTGCTCCGAGTGGGGCCCTGGCTTCCGTTTGAGTGCCTGGGCCTCACGGGGTCTGGGGTAGCCCGTGCCGTCTGGGAGGGGAGGGTACATGTGTGCACAGGGGGCTGACGTGGCGCAGGGGCCGTCGGCTCTGTGGCTCATGGGCTTGGTCGTCCCTGGGGCACGCCGATGTGGAATGATGACCTAGAATCAGCCCGTTCTGAGCATAGAGCGATGCGGAAGAGTGACACCGAGGAACAGAATCGATGATGGGGTCTCAAGAAGCAAGGAGGCAGGCGTGGGGCCCCAGCCCCATGATAGCATCCCCTGGCTGGCCAAAGGGGCAGTGTCTTCCTCCCTGCCCACCCAGAACAGCCGCCCTATTCCCCGTCCAGACCCAGGGTGCTGCTGAGAGCTCAAGGTGAAGCCCCCCGCTTGGGGTTTTGTAGCGCAGCCCGGCCCCCAGCAGAAGCCGACTGCTGGCGCACGGGCCGTGTGCAGGGCCTGGCAGGGGGCCGTGGTCCTGGCAGCGAGCGCTGGGAGCCCCGAAGTCAGGGCGCGGGGTGTGCTGGGAGCAGGGCAGGGGTCTCAGGGGTCCAGGGCTGTAACGGCCGAGGCGGAGGGGTGCACGCACATGGGCAGAGATGGCCACGGGCTTGAAGGCCGGCTGCAGGCCGCATCCGGGCCGGAGGGCTGTTTCCAGCAGGAGTGCCCGTCCGGAGGTCGGAGGACCGTGGACGTGGGTCGAGCTGAACTGCCAGGCTAAGTGTGGGCAGGACCCGGGCTCTCCGCCCCGAGGCCGACCAGGAGGCCAGCAGTCACGTGACGCTCCGGCGTCCCCTCTTCCCGATTTCTGACTTCCTGTGGCAGCGGCTACAGATCTTGCAAAACAAGCTATAGAGAGGATTCTCGAAGACTTGAAGACATTAACCCCCTCCCCCAGAGGGACCGGGGCGGTCTGGGCAGGGTGGGGGAGCCACGCTGGAATTTTCCAGAGCTTCCCCTCTTCTGCTGCTGGGAGAGCTCCGCGCCCCCGCCGGCGAGCTGCTGAGTTAATGACCGTGTCTTGCGTGGCTGTCAGCAGAGTGGGGTGAAGCTGCGGCAGTGAGGGGGCTCCGGCCGCGGAGAGCATGAGTCACCCGCCCAGGGCCCCCCCGATGTGCAGCCGCCCTCAGGAAGGGCCCCGGCTCTGCATCGGGGCACAGGATGGCAGCTGTGCGGGTCAGGACCCAGAGCTCGGTGGCCGTCCCGGCGGTCCTCGCTCACTTCTGGTGGCCGCCCGGCCGTGATGGAGCATTTGAAAGTCCCCCCTCCCCCGAGGAGTCACTGCAGATGTCCCACCCCCCCGCCACCCCTGCACACGGAGAGCCCACTGGAGGCATGGGAGGGGGGAGCCTTCTCTGGGCAGGACACGGGGTGCTTCAGTGCACACGGCTGCACCCCCAGCCTCTGGCAGGTTGAGGGGCCGTACTGCGGGCAGGTGCCCAGCCCTGGCACCTGGCCAGAAATGCCTCCAGTTGGGCTGGGAACCTCAGTGGTTTGCTCGAGCCCAAGATGCTTGCCACCGCGGCGTGGCCGTGGTTCCGTGGTCCTGGAGCCCGGCTTTTCCGGCAGCTGCGTGATGAGGCTGTGTTGTGGGGGCTGCTTGGCCGGGGTTTTCTGAGACGGGAGTAGGTTTGCTGGTGGAGCCCAAGGCCGGGGCTTTGGCCGCGCCAGCCCTCGTCCCGGGGCGCACAGGATGGTGGACAAGGGAAGGCCAGGGGCTCCTGGCCTCCCACGGGGGTTGGTGGCCACCGGCTGGGCAGTGCTGGGAGGAGGGGACTCTGCGGGGGGGGGGGGGGGTCCCTCTCCTGTGACCAGGCTTTTCTGTTTTTCTTTCTCGAAGGATCTTTTGCATCTTCTCACTGTGTGCCGCTGGCGTGCTGGTTATAAAACGTGGGGGGGCGGAGGTTGGTTCCAGCATGTGTGCCCGTTGCCGTGGTGACGGCACGCAGTCCCTGCGGGTGGATGAGGTGTGGCCGCTATGGCCTCCGTTATGTGGGATCCGCCCTAGTCCAGCACCGGGGAGGGGAGGCCCTCCTGGTGAGAGGCAGTGAAGTCATTAGGGAGGGCTGAGGCTGGGCGGGTGTTAGATTTGTTTTACATGTAACTCGTGTGGGTTCTGTGACTCCGGCCTTAGTAACAGTCTCACAGCAGACGGTCTCGCACAGCTGCTCTCTCAGCACCTGCCCCGAGGCGGCAGGCGCTGGGACCCCTTCCCATGTCCGGAGGCCAATGGCCCTTCTGCACCTCCACCTGGACACCTGCTTCTGCCGCGCACCTGCAGGGAGAGTGGCCTCACCTGGGTGACCTCCCTAGGGCCACAGACCCCCGTCCAAGGTGCCACCGCACTCAGATGCGGCTGTGCGGGGTGTCCCCAGGGGCTGTGGGCTCTCAGGCTCACCGTGGAACCATGTGACTCACGCACACAGGCAGGGCTGCCCCGGACCAGTGGGGCGGTGGTCCTGTCCCTCCGTGGAGCCCATGGAGCATGAGGGACTCCTCCCACCGAATGGGACTCACGCGAACTCTGTCCAGGGCAGGAATTTGGGTGTGGGCCCCACACGGAGCAGGTGGGGAGCGTGGCGGGGGTGCAGGAGCTCCTGGGCGTCCAGACAGGGCCCGGACTCCTGGAGCAAGAACCGGCCTGTGTCTGACTCTGCGGGGGCCGCGGGAGAGGTAGCAGGTGCAGCGAGGTCCAGCCCAGGAGTGGTGACCTGAGTGGGAGGATTTACTAGGTGTTAACGGGGACGGCTGTCCCCCGCTGTCCCGGAGGTCGCAGTCGCCGCTTCCCTTTCACAGACAGCTTCCGCGGGGGCCTGTTTCCGCTAATGCGGGAAACCCGCAGAGGATGCTTTCCCGGAAAAACTGCTGGTACTCGTGCAGGCTGCTCGTCCAAGCCTCATGGAGCCGCGAGCTTGCGGGAAGCACGGGGTGCCCCTCGCTTTCGCCGGCCTCCACCCTGTATCCAGGGGCCACCTGCTCTCGGAAAGCGCGGGAAACCTGCCTCCCTGCGCGGCCAGCGGAAGCCTGGAGGGGCGCCAGGCCTGCAGGGGCCTGTGGGGCCGGGCTCTGCATGGGTGTGCGCCCCCTGGACCAGCCTTGCTCCATGGTTGGCCCGCGCCTGCGCAATGGCGTGCCCGCGGTAGTACATGCACTGTGCGCAGCACGTGCACTGAGTAAGAAGCCCTGTCTGCTGCTGCTCTTGAAGTGGAAGAGCAGGCGCTGGCCCGGGCTCAGCTCACTGTCGTTCAGAAGCACAAAGGAGGGACTTCATTCTCGGATCGGTGTTCCGGCTTCGCGGGATTAATCATCCGCACAGCCGGCAGCAGTGAGCGCGTAGTTGGCAGGGTTCTCGGGATTTGTGACGTGGCCGGTTCAGAGCTGTGTCTGTCGCCTTGATGAGAATTGTGCGGGATGTGAAGCCGCGCCGGCAGGGCGGGCAACGGGAGGCTGCTTGTCAGGCAGGCACGTTGGCCGAGGGCCAGTTTCAACTGTGGAGTTTCCCCGGCCGCAGATTCGTATTTCCTTCCTTTGAGTTCTGGTAACACCCGCTCAAATGCTTAAATATTTCAGAGAGGCGCGGTAGATCCAGGTCGCAGGTGCGTGGCTTGAGCGAGCGCAGAGGGAGCTCGCCCGCGGACCCTCCCCGGGCAGCGGGAGTGTGAGCAGCACCCAGAGGCCCGCTCCCCACCCCCAGCTGCCCGAGGCCCCTCCGAGCAGCAGAGCAGTGGGGCGGGTCTCGGAAGGTCCAGGGGGGACCTGGAGGGGGGTGGTGGTGTGGGGGTGAGTAGGGGACGAGGCTGGGAAGTCCCTGGTGTGCAGGAGAGGGAGGGGATGGCCAGAGACTGGCCACCCATAGCCCTTGGTATCTGCTCTCCCTGTGTCTCCCCCACACCCTCCAGTCCCTCTCCTTGTGTCTCTGTCCCTCCCGCTGTCCCCTGCGCCGCCGTATTCCACGGGACGCTGACCCACCCTGAGCGGCCCCTCTGTGGGAGCTGAGGTCTCACCGTCCCTGTGCCCAGTGGCGTATCTGTGCGTCTCCAGAGTGTCGACCTCTCTCACCCACTGGGTTCCCTGTCCTGTCCTTGTGGACCGGTGTCCTAAAAGGCTCCTTTGTTCTCTCTTGTTTTCCTAGGGTTGGAGAGGGAGAGAGTCCGAAGGTCGCAGGCCGGTGAGCCCGGCGCGCTCAGTTCCTGGGGGTGTTCACGTTCCCAGGCCCCTTCCTCCGTGGTTGCCTCCACCCCCACTCGTCAGCCGCTGGGGTCAGGGGGCTTGGATGTCACACACCCCCTCAGGGCGGCTCTCTTAGCCTTTCTCTTGGTGCCTCCCCGGGTCCCACTGCCTGTGTGTGGCTTGTGTGGTTGGGGACTCCCGGCAGCCGTGGGCGCCCTCGGCCCTAGACGCAAACTGAGACCCAGCCGGGGTTGGAGAGGACAGAGGGGAGATGCTGCACCCACTGGGCTCTGGAGGGCTGGCGGGCAGCCTGGCGGAGGAGCCCTGGGGCCACGGGGTGCGTGTGATGTAGCGGGGAGCACTGACCACGGGAGGAGACCGGATCCTTCCAGGCTGACGGGCCCCGCCCCTCGGTGGCCTCACGCGGGCAGGTGCGCTGCTGGCTCGGCCCAACCGGGAGGGAGCTGTGCGCAGGGACAGAGGGGGTCAAGGGGGGCTGTGCTTCCCCAGGAAAGGGTGACACGGAGACTTGGAGAGGTCACGTTGGTGGCCCGGGCAGGACCCGGCAGGGGTGACGGGAAGCAGGCAGAGACGGGGAGACAGGTGCCGCTGCTGGGTAAGCGCGTGCCTCTGGGTTTCCAGGCAAGACGGTGGTGCCACACTCGTCCCCGCGGGGGGCGTGGTTTTCCTGCTCTGGCCTGGTGAGGTCAGTGCCTGGCCCGCTGTGGGGCCCCCACAGTGCTGGCCAGGGCCCAGCCCCGCTCTCCACGGAAGCAGAATCCAGATTAAACAGTTCTCGTGACATGGCCTCACGTGACTCCAAGGTCAGGGCTGGCCGTGAGCCTGTTTGGGCTTGATGTGGCCCCCAGAAAGGTTGTGGTAGGAGCCCGAGTGTGAGCCTGACACCCCCACCCCGGCCGCCTCGTTCACACGGGTGGGGGGAAGAAGGAAGACCTGAGCGAGGGCACCCCTGTGCTGATGGACCCGGGGCCCCACCCTGGCTCCCGCTGGGGGCCCGCCTGGTTCCCACGGGTCTGGAGGTCACGGCCCGGCCCTGGTGCGCTGCTCACGCTCATTAGGCCTTGGTTCAGTGCTCGGTGTCTGGGCCTCACCTTGTGGCTGGTCGCTCGTGGCTCTACCCTCCCCGCGAGCCCCAGAGGCCTTTGTGCCGCGCCGGACAGGCTTCCTCAGGCAGCCGGCTCTGCGGGGGGACGAGGAGGGACACGGGCTGCCCTGAGAGCTGTCGGGGTCCGCAGCAGGGCCCTGGGCCTGGGTCTGTCAGCAGCGATGCCAGCCAGGGTCAGCCGGAAGGTCAGGTGCAGGAGGCCGGGGCGCCGGCGTAGGACACGAAGGCCGAGGCTGGGCCGGGCCGTGTCCCGACACCCACCCCCTCTGACGGCCGAGGGTTGCGGGAAGGGCCCCACAGAGGACGTGGCTCGTCGCCAGGGGGCTCTGCGGCATGCCTGCGTCTTGTTCCCTGAGCGAATCCATGCCTGCCTGTTGCCCGTGCAGAAGCGGGAAGGGTGAGCCGAAGGGAAGATCGCCCTGGCCTGGCCGCTTCGCCAGCCCCACATTGGCTTGGGGAGGCATCTGGGCCGTTTTGGACGTAACCTTTCTTCCCCTTGGTTGAAGAAGGAGCTCTTGCTTTGTATAATCTTCCTTTTTCACTCCATGGCACCTGGAGCCTGTGTGCGGTCACCTGCCCCCATGCCGTGGGTGCGCGCCCGACCCCCAGGCCCCGAGGTGCCCCCTCGCAGCGGTGGCCCCGCACGTGAGAGCCAGGCCCCCGGGGACGGAGCAGCCAGCTGTGCTGTGCCGTGGGGAGCCCTGGGCACGGCCCCCCTGGGGAGGGTGGCCTCAAATCCACATCCTTGAAGCAAAGAGGACCTCACAGCCCTCCCTCCGTGTCTGGAGATGGACGGCCTCGCTGTTGTGCACTTTCGGGCATTTTCACTCGGCAGGATTTCCAGAGGCTCAGCGCTCCAGGCGGTCGTGCCCCCGCATGTCCCAGACGCGGCCCCTCGCCAGACACACGGCCCCCAAAGTGCGCGCGTTGCGCCCAGCCCAGGGGAGCCTCCTGCCCGCCCCCGGCGCCCTGGCTCTCTCACAGCCGCTCCTTTTCTGTCTTGCAGGTTTTGGGATTTGAGGTTGATGCGCTGAACTCTGTCCAGTTTTCCAACCACACAGGTAAGGCGCTGTTGGCCTGAGAGTCACTGGGAGCAGGGGTGTCCCAGGAAAGGGCCATGAGAAATCGGGGGACCCCACCCCTCATCTGACGGTCAGGAGCTGGAGTCGGGGGGCTGCCCTGCACGTGCGGGGTGCAGGGGGCTGGGATGTAGCCTGGCCTTGGGTGCAGATGCCACATTTGAGTCTCGGCCTGGCTGCTTGACGCTGAGTGCCCCAGGGCAGGTTGGGGGAGCCTCCCGGCACCCCAGACTCCTCTGTGAGATGGGAACCTGTTCCTAGCACCTGCTGCGGGGCCGAGCCCTCTTCCGGGTGCCACCGCGGGCCCTGAGCAGGACCCCATGTGTGCAGTGTGCACGTGCCCCTGGGGGCACGGAAGCAGGTCAAATGTTCTCTGTTGGAAACCAGCACCTCGGAAACTCACATGGTGCCTCCTGTCTGAGCGCAGGGGACAAGGGGCTCCTGTGCACAGAGGCTTTGAAACAGAACTTCTAACTCAAGGACACATGAGGGACACCGCCCTTGGGTTGTGGGGACAAGGTTCCTGAGCCCGCTGACCCCACAGCCCCGGGGGCTGCCTGCCATGTTGTTGACCGCACGGTGCCGTAGAGGCAGGGCGTGAGGTCGCTGCCTTCCTGGAAACATCCCAGCATCACCTCTCCTGCGGTTACTCTGAGCCCAGACGGAACCCCAGGAGCACAGAACATTCTAGAGCCAGGCCGGCGGAGCGTCCGCAGGTGTGCGGGTGGGTGCCTGGGCCCTGCCCACACGCCCAGGAAAGGTAGGCTGTGCCGCTCCTGATGCAGCTTTCTGGGAAGGGCCAGGTGCCGTGAGCCGTAGACGGAGGGGAAGATGTTTGGGATTCAGAAGAAATCAGTTCTCACTGAAAGCCCTTCCCTAACTTGCTTTGCTGGGCATTCCGGGTGCTGTGAAATTTGGAGAAGCCCCGAGAAGTTTAAGTCGATTCAGCAAGCTTCCCTGAGTCCCACAGGTTCTAAGCACCTCCCTTTCTGTTTGTCTAAGTAAACGAGCCACGCCGGCTGGGCCACTAAATGTGGAATTAAATTCGTTGCCGAACATCACACGGCGCCATGATTAGCGTCAGTTCGATCGAAGCCAAGACTCCGCCGCTTCTGCCCAGATCCCAGGGTGCGGGAGGGCTTCTGGGGCCTTCCGTAGCACACTGCCTTCTGGGCTCCCCCAGAACCCCCTCAGTGGTGGACTGGCCATCGCGAGGGGCCCTCTGACCTGCCCAGAAGAGGGGGTTGAAGACAGACCCCGAGTGCGTGGAGCCGCAGGTGCAGGGGCTGGTTAGGGCCCGAAGGGGGTGGGGCTCCCGGGGTTCGTGGCAGAGCCCCCACTTCAGCTTCCAGATGCTGGGCGGGACCCGCCTGGTGAGGGGACCCGTCGGGCAGCTCCCGGGCAGCAGTGACCCCGAGCACCCCCAGCTTGGACTCGACAGGGCAGGCTGTGCAGCCAGATCCTGAGTCTCGGGTTCAGCCCTAGGCTTTGGACCTGGAAATATTTAGTTCCTTTTGTTCCCCGCCCCCCCCCCCGCCTTTTTTTTTAAAGACAGATGAAGAGTGTGTGTGCAACATCAGGGAGCGGGGCAGGAGAGGAGAGAGAGTCTTTTTTTTTTTTTCTTTAAGATTTTATTTATTTGACAGAGATCACAGGTAGGCAGAGAGGTGGGGGGGGGCAGGCTCCCTGCTGAGCACAGAGCCCGGCACAGGGTTCGATCTCCCAATCCAGAGACCATGACCTAAGCTGAAGTCAGGAGTCGGATGCTGAACTGATTGAACTAGCTGGGTGCCCCGTTTTACCTTTTTATTTAAAATTTTTTTTAATTTTTTGAAGAAGATTTTATTTATTTATTTGAGAGTGAGCAGAGGGAGAGAGAGAATCCCAAGCAGACTCCCCACTGAGTGCAGAGCCCGACGCGGGGCTCGATCTCACGACCCTGACATCCCAGCCTGAGCCGAAACTGAGTCCGTCGCTTCACCGACTGCGCCCCGCAGGCGCCCCGTTGCCTCTTTGTAAGAAGAACCGAAGCCCTCAGGGCAAACAAGTACCATGTCCACGGGGAGAAAGTCACCGCACCACCCGTCCGCACCCATGAGCGTCCGAGCCCAGCATCGCGCTGCTCCCGCTGTCCGGGCGGGCCTCACTGTGGTGCCGTCTCCACCGCCGGTCCTACCGTGCACGCGGAGTCGGCTCACACCGTGCGTGACCGGCCAGGACGTTTCCAGCCCGTGCCATCGGCACCCTGCTCGGCGAGCAGGCCCGTGGACTGCACGCGGGGGCCCCGAGCAGCTCCTGGTCACTGCTGCGGCCTGTGAACGCGGCCGCCCACACTGCTTGTGTCCTGGGGTCAGGCCGGTGGAGGGGCGCTGCCAGCGGCTCTGTCCCCACGTACGCCGCGGGCTGCCACCCACCCGTTCTCCCGGGCTCAAAGCCCTTCTTTTTTTTTGGTTTTTGGGGTTTTTTTTTTAAGATTTTATTTATTTATCTGACAGATCACAAATAGGTAGAAGCAGGCAGAGAGAGAGGAGGAAGCAGGCTTCCCGCTGAGCAGAGAGCCCGATGCGGGGCTCGATCCCAGGACCCTGAGATCATGACCTGAGCCGAAGGCAGAGGCTCAACCCACTGAGCCCCCAGGCGCCCCAACCCTTCTGTTTTTAAACAACCTCTTTCTTAGCATATTTATGGGCCTTCGAGCGGGTTCACGTGGTGAACGTGGGATTGCGCGGTTGCCCCCACACCCACAGAGGGAGCGTCTTCCCGGCCCCGCTGGAAACCGCACCAGAGCAGCTCCCCGGCCTCCCCCTGGCCCCTCCTCCTGGCCGCTGGACGGCTCACCTCCGTCTCTGCGGTTTGCCCGTTCTGTAGATTCCGGATAAATAATCCCATGACAAGCGACCTTAAATGGCATCTTCCCCGGAGCCACGTGTCCTCCAGGCTCGCCCACGTGGTCGCGTGTGCCCGTGCGTCACTCCTGTGCGTGGCCGGTGACAGTCCATCCCGGTGTGGGCGGACCGCACTTGCCTCCCGTGTCCGTTCGTTATGGGCGCGGGTTCACGGGTCCCGGCTGTTCAGCAGCGGTGCTCCCGGGGACTCAGTCGGTGAAGCGCCTCTTGTTTTCGGCTCAGGTCATGGTCTCGGGGTTGTGAGATCGAGCCCCACGTCAGGCTCGGCACTCAGCACGGAGTCTGCTTGAGATTCTCTTCCTCTCCCTTGCCCCACAGATAAATAAATAAATCTTGAGAAAAAACGAATGCTGCTCCTCTGAACAACTTGTGCGCACATTTCTGGGGCGAGCTGGCGTTCTCGTGGTGGCTACACCCGGTAGCACCCTTGCTGGTGACTCGTGTCGCTCGTGTGAACGGTTGCTCACCCTTCCCGGCCCCGCTGGACTCGTCTTCACCTTCCGCGTTCCGGCCAGCCTAATGGTGTGAACAGGGTCTGTCAAAACACGAAATTCAGGGACACCTCGGTGGCTCAGTGGGTTAAGCCGCTGCCTTCGGCTCAGGTCACGATCCTGGGGTCCTGGGATCGAGTCCCGCATTGGGCTCTCTGCTTGGCGGAGAGCCTGCTTCTCCACCCCCTCTCTGCCTGCCGCTCTGTCTACTTGTGCGATCTCTGTCTGTCAAATAAATAAAATCTTAAAAAAAAAAAAAACCACTAAATTCAGCCAAGCAAATCCGCAGATTTCCCTGGTTGTGGGAGATGAGTCATGGATCGGGCAGCACCCTGTCCGGCAAGCAGAGGGGAGCTCCAGCGAGCTGAGCCGAAGAGCGGTTTTTGAAGATTTATTTGATTTTTTTGTTTTGAAGATTTAATGATTGTAGAGAAGGAGCAGGGGAGGGGCAGAGGGAGAGGGAGTCCCTAGCAGACCCCTCACTGATCGTGCATCCCGACACGGGGCTCGATCTCACGACGCTGGGATCGTGACCTGAGCCGACACCAAGAGTCAGAGGCTGAACCGGCGCAGCCCCCCAGGCGCCCCTGAAAAAAGGCTTCTGGAGGCAGAAGCATTTGCTTGGGTAGGGCTGGGGGGCTGCGTCGGGGGAGCGGGGGTCTGCCGCCCGGTTCCCCAGGACTGAGCGGGACGGGCTCTGCTCCACCGGAAACTGCGCTCGGCTTGCGGGTCAAGTCTGGGTGTGCCCACTCGACCCTCACGTACGCGGCACCATTTGGGGCCCGTTTCTCCTTAACAGAGCTCATCGGGGCTCACGGCAGAAATGGCCGTAGATCGGGGTGTCTGAGGGCTCGGTCGGTGAAGCGTCTGCCTTCGGCTCAGGTCATGATCTTGGGGTCCTGGGGTCCAGCCCCGCACTGGGCCCCCTGCTCCACGGGGAGCCTGCCTCTGCCCCTCCCCCTGCCTGTGTGCGCGCTCGCTCTCTGTCAAATACGTAAAATCTTTAAAAAACACAAGAATGGGCCATCGCTTGAGGCCAGGGAGGCTTGGTCCTGGGTGAGCAGGTTTCTGGGAGCAGGCCTGGCACGGGTGGCGAGTAACCAGGCCTGGCCCCTTCTGTGCCCACGCCCTGGGAACGCAGCCAGAGACTGCGGTAAAGGACAGGGCTCGACTGACGTCCAGCAACACTGGAGGTTTACGAACGGACACTGAAAGCGGAGTTTCACAGAACGCTCACAAGTCTAAATTACTTTTTTGCCCCCAACCACATGAAAACACAAAAACTCTCAGCCTGCAGGCCAGATGGGGCTCGGGGGCCGGCTTTGGTGACCCCTGCTCTGGGTCCGTGTGTCTCACGTTTGCTGTGGGTAAGAATCGGCTGGGGCCTTGCTGAACCCAAGTGCCAGCCTCCCCGCAAACATGGACTCACTGGCTGGGTCCGGGCCTGAGAATTTGCATTTCAGATGACCACCACCCCCCAGGGTTGCTGGTGCTGCCAGTCTTAGAGACCCTGCTGGGGACAGGAAGGGTGATGTGCTCTGGAGGAGGGAGGCCGTGGGAGCTCAAGGGTTGGAGGGACATTCCTAGCGGTTAAGGATAGCCGCAGTGTGCTGGGGGCCCCCGGGACCACCCCCAAACCTGGCAGTTTGCTAGGGGACCTCCCAGGACTCAGCAAAAGGGCTAAATCAGCCCGGGGCAACAGCCCATGGGGAGAAGGCAGGCACCAGGCCCACAGTCCAGAGCTGACAGGACCACATTCTCACGGGTGAGCTGCGGGATGTCCGTGATGTGGCCCCAGCCCTCAGCCTGCGGGGCAGGGGTCCTCCTCCATGGCAGGGGCGTCTCCTAGGAGTCCCGCTGGCAGCATCCTTCCTGCCTGTGGGCCTGGAGTGAGCACATCACCCCGGCTGCCTATCGTCTTGGGTACCTGGTAGGGCCAAGAACCCAGGTCATGGCTGGCTCTGGGTCAGATCGCGACCCGGCACTGGCTCTGGGTGCAGCTCGGTCTTGCAGGGCTACCAGGGTGCCTGGTAACAGGGCCTGGGTCCTTCAGCCTGGACGGGGAAACATGCATAGCAGAGGCTGTCAGAGCGAACCCCCCACGTCCCCCCACCTGCCCCATGGACTCGGGGAAGGCACACAGCAGCCAGCTTGGAGAGCTGACCGTCGTGGGTTCCAGAGGGCGTGGGCAAGGGACCACTGGGGTCAGCAGGAACAACTCCAGGTGGTGCACAAGCCAGGGGTATCTGCGGGGGGCTCTGAGGCTGATGGTGTTGGGGCAGGGGACCCCCTGGAGCATGGCACCCGGATGTTCTCGGGCCTTGTGTCGCTCCCAGGGAGAGCACTGTCCCCAGGCGTCATCGAGGGGGAGGGAGCCACGGTCTGGGCTGTGGGGGGTGATTGGGTAAGGCCGTGTGTTGTGCATGTACCCCGGGGGTCAAGGCCCTGCACGTCGGCTCTCCCCACAGGCTACGCCCACTGGAAGGGTCAAGTGCTGAACTCAGATGAGCTGCACGAGCTCTACGAGGGCCTACAGCTGAACAGCGTGAATAAGTATGACTACGTGCTCACGGGTGAGTCCCCGGGAGCTGGGGCTGGGCTCGGCCCCGGTCAGCCTCCCTCCAGGACAGGTGGCCTGGCCGTCCTCGTGACCGCGGGGCCCCCGCAGCAGGACCGCAGGGTGTTGGGGGGGTGCAGACACCAGGTCTGCCACGCCCTGCCCCCCACCCCCCATTGGTTCCTCCCTCAAGTTTACGGGGAAGTACCTGTTTGCATTCACCTGCGTTCTTAGACGTGACGTGCTTCTTCTCGATCTCGGAAAACGCGGCAGGAGCGAAGTGTTCCTGTCCAGCTCTCGCTCGCGGCCTCTTCATTCACACAGCCCATGGCGTTTCTTCTGGGAAATGCCCGGTGTCCCCTCAGGGACCGCAGACGTTGGGGACACTTGGTCTGAGCCCCGCCCGCCGTTCCCTGGAGGAGAACGGAGTTGAGGGCGCTCTGTTGCCTCGGGCCCGGGCGGTAGACCTGACCCTTCTGTTCTGTGTGGCCCGGGTTTCCCTCCCGAAGGTTACACGAGGGACAAGTCCTTCCTGGCCTCGGTGGTGGACATCGTGCGGGAGCTGAAGAAGCAGAACCCCAAGCTGGTGTACGGTACGTGCAGGGGCGCGTGCCTTCAGGGCTCTGGAAAGGTTCAGAACGTCGTCGTCTGTGTGGGGACAGTTGTGAGAAGTGGGGGACAGGCGGGCGGTAACCCATGTCCGCACGTGAGGGCTGGAGTGGCCGGACGTGGTTGGGGCGCGTGTGGCCACTGTTGGGCCTAGAGAGGACGGCGGAGGGTGTGGTTGTCCGGTGGGTCTGTCTAGTGAGGGTGAACGTGAGGCGAGGCCGAGGCGCGTGCTGGCCGGCCGGTCCCTAGCCCCAGATCGCCACACCAGCTCCTAGGGTGTCCGCCAACCAGAGACCTCTCCTGCCAAGGGACGTGGAAGATCGGGGCTCCTCTCCCGCCCTGGGATTCAGACACGCACAGCCAGGGCTCCGCAGGGTCCTGCCACGTGTGGGACTCTTCCTGCATCCAGGAGGGGACACCAGTGCCCTGACGTCGGGGCCCCGCCAGGCGCGCAGGAGCCGGGTTTTGGGGGCCCACGTTGTGCGACACCTGTGTCTTCCTGTCAGTCCAGTCGTGGAGACGGGGCCTTCCCAGGGGTGCGGGTGCAGACGAATGGGGTGCTGTTCCACGTCCCTCTCTCAGAAAAGGTGCGATGAGGGTCAGGTAGAAATCCGAGCACTCCGTCGTCTGGGACAACAACACACAGTGCCAGGTGACACGGCGAGCGAGGGTAGGAGGCCATGCGTTTCCGGCTGTTAGCGGCACACGTGACATCTAACACGGAAAGGAAGGTTCGGGACTCTCATCCTGCCGAGCAAAGCGTTTTGCTGACCGACGCCCTCTGTGTCTCCACAGTGTGCGACCCGGTGATGGGTGACGAATGGAACGGCCAAGGCTCCATGGTTAGTCCTCTCACGCGCGTGAGCCCACACGTAGGACCCCGCACGCGGCCTGTGTCCTCCCTGCCCGGAAGCGAGGGTCGGCGACAGGGTTTCCCGTGAAGGACCGGAGAGCAGATCTTTGTGGCCCCACGTCCCCGCCGTATCAGAAAGCAGCCGCCGGCCTCCAGCGGGCTCAGTTGGGGGAGCGTGCGGCCCTTGATCTCGGGATCATGAGTTCGAGTCCCATGTTGGATGTACAGATGACTTAAAAGTAAAATTTCCAAGAAAAAGCCACATTTTGCAAAGGAACAGACGCGACCATCTCCCAATAGAAGTTCATGCGTGGACACTGGAGTTTGAATTTCCTATAACTTCTGTGTGTCACACGTGTTTTTTTTTTTTAAGATTTTATTTATTTGACAGAGATCACAAGTAGGCAGAAAGGCAGGCAGAGAGAGAGGAGAAAGCAGGCTCCCTGCCGAGCAGAGAGCCAGATGTGGGGCTCGATCCCAGGACCCTGGGATTACGACCTGAGCCGAAGGCAGAGGCTTTAACCCACTGAGCCACCCAGGCGCCCCCACACGTGTTCTTATTACTGCTTTTTGTACCTTCCCCCCAATGGCGTGAGAGCCCACCGGCCGTGGCTTCCCGACCCTCACGTCATGCAGAGCGGTGGGGCGTGGCGGGGGGTGCCATCCAGGGAGGAAGGCGGATTCCCACTGGTCAGAATCAGCCTGTGGCCCCCGAGAGACCTAGGCTGGGAGGGACGGCAGGGGTCAGCCCGTCGTGCAGCGCCCCTGTCGTGGGCCCCCACCAGGATCAGGGGGCCCCTCAGTAAACACGCTCTGGTCCTGTCTCCTCCTCCTGGGTGAGTCAGCCTGTGTGCCTTGTCGCCCTCCCCTTCAGTACGTGCCCGAGGACCTCCTTCCGGTTTACAAAGAGAAGGTCGTGCCGCTTGCAGACATCATAACCCCCAACCAGTTCGAGGCTGAGTGAGTAACCTGGAGCCACTGTGGCTTTCACACCCCCCTGTGGGGCTGGCCAGTCTGGCCGCCAAGCCTCCCCTCACTCCTCGGCCGGCCGGCCTCAGAGCGGAGCAGAGATCTGGCCCAGGGCGGGGGCAGTGGACAGTGGCAATGGGCTGTCATTTCACCCCATGTCTTGGCATCGTGCTGACTCCCAGCCGAGTTCCTGAACAGCAAGAGAGGGGAGGAGCTGAGGGCCCATGGGGGTGACACGGGCCCCGGGCGGAGGCCCCCCTCGCCAGCTTATGCAGGGGACCGCCCGGGTGCTCGGAAGCCCACGTCCCAGTCTCTGGGTGGGGTTAAAAGGAGCTGGTTGGGCCCTCGCGGTAGCGAGCTTCCGAGAGTCTCTTGGATTGTGGGACCCACCTGATGAAGAGCCAGTCTGGGGGGATCGAGCGGGGCCCGGTGCCGTGGGGTGTCCACGTGCGTTCGCCTGTGCCACAGTGCAGTCTGGTGGGCTCCCCCGTCTCTGAGGCTGCCTTCTGAAGGCGGGGCGGGTGGGGGCCCCGGGGGCCTGGGGTGCCCGACCTGGCCCACCCGTCCCTGTGAGAGTCCTGCGTCAGTCAACGTGCGGATCGCATTTCGCGTTTCCACTTTCCGTGGACGTTGGTCACAGTCACAGGCCACTGAGGGGCCTGCGCGGCTGTCCCTTGATGTGTTAAATTTCACTCGCGGCGGCGGGTCTGTGAGGGCCAGTAGGCACCGCTGCTGGGCGATGGGAGGCGTTACCCGCCCCCGCAGCCCTGGGAGCGTGTCTGGCAGGACCCAGAGGAGCGGGGTGTCACCATGCCCACCTGTCTTGTAGGTTACTGAGTGGCAGAAAGATCCACAGTCAGGAAGAAGCCTTGTCGGTAAGACCTCCCGAGGCCGGCTTGGGACGGGGGCACTGGGCGTGGTGGGGAGGGGACAGCCGAGTGCCCTGGCGAGGGGCGAGGGGCCCCCGGGGGCCGGCATGGGCTGCGGGACATGTTGTGAAGTCCCCACAGGCCCCTGTGTTGGGCGCAGCAGTTGCAGTGCGGGTCTGGGCCAGGGCGACCCCGCGGCCGGCTCTGCTCGTGGCGGCGGTGCCTGGGAGGGTCCTGGGGGGTCCTGGGGCGGCCCAAACAGCTACAGACCGGCCCGAGATCGCAGCCGCCCTCCCTGGGGTCTTGGGAGAGCAGGGCGATGGGCGCTCTGGGTTCGACTGTGCAGGGAGCGCGTCCCTTGCGGGCGCCCAGCGTCTCGGCGCTGTCTCGGCCTCTGTCTCGGTGTCCTTGTCTGCACCGAGGACACCGCACGCAGCCAGCCCCGTGCCGACCACCTCGTGCTCGGCTGCGTCCACACGGACGCGGTTTCCAGAACAAGGGACGGGGACCTGCCAAGGCCGGGGGTCCGCACGTCTGTCCTGGGGGGAGACAGTGCGGTGCACGGCGGCCCAGTGTCTCCTGCAGGCTCGCTGTGCGCCCGGCGGGGTCGGCAGAGGCCAGCAGGAGGGCGCGCGCGCGGCCGGACATGGGTGTCAGTGTGCGCACGCGCGTGCGGCGCTGTCATGTGTGCGCGCGGGGGGGGCTGCGTGCGGCGCTGTCATGTGTGCGTGCGCGTGGGGGGGTCGGCGTGCGCGCGGGGGGGCTGCGTGCGGCGCTGTCATGTGTGCGTGCGCGCGGGGGGGTCGGCGTGCGCGCGCGGGGAGACTCATCGCGGTGTTGGCTCGCACATCC
This sequence comes from Taxidea taxus jeffersonii, assembly GCA_003697995.1. Taxonomy (NCBI): domain Eukaryota; kingdom Metazoa; phylum Chordata; class Mammalia; order Carnivora; family Mustelidae; genus Taxidea; species Taxidea taxus. The sequence goes on from ML108016.1 coordinate 32,440, forward strand.
GGGGCCCGCTGACAGCGGGGAGCGCGGCACGTGCGGGGCCTGCGGCAGAGCCCGGCCCATCCGGCTCTCCAGGGACCCGCAGTAGGCAGGCGTCCTGGTGGCTCAGCCACGCTGCTCCCCCTCCCCCCTCCCCGGGGAAGAGCGCGACCCGCCGGTTCCCCCACTGGGTGTTTCGTCCGGAGATACGAGCTGGTGCACCCGTGGGCCCCGGCAGGTCATGGACGAGCTGCACGCCATGGGCCCGGACACAGTGGTCATCACCAGCTCCAACCTGCCGTCCCCGAGGGGCAGTGACTACCTGATCGCGCTGGGGAGCCAGAGGATTCGTGAGTCCCGGGGGCGCGCGTGGGGCTAATCATGCAGTGCCGCCCGGGTTCGCGTTCCCTGCACGGGAGGGCGGGTCACACCCGCCGCCGCAGAGAGCACACGGCCTCCTCACCGCTCCCTCCGTGTCTGTGGGAGAGCGTACCCCCTGCACCCCCACACACCCCCATTTCAGTAAGTTCACCTCCCCGTGGCCCTGGACACCCTCATTGCTCCCAGACCGCGGGCTCTGCCCATGTCCCATCACAGGAGCCGTGCTCCCCCGCACCCGCCATCCTGCTGGGGGTTCCGGTAACCACCTTCTTCCTCGGGAGGGGGCGTCTGTCCCAGCGAGCCCCTGAGAGGTGACGCTGGCAGGGGAGGAGTGGAGAGGGGGGCGGCCAGTTCCCAGACCCTAGGGCCTGGTCCTCTGCTGACCCAGGGTCTTACAGCCCATAGGCCGTGCTCTTCTCCTCCAGGGAACCCCGATGGCTCTGTGGTGACCGAACGTATCCGCATGGAGATGCACAAGGTCGACGCGGTCTTTGTGGGCACCGGGGACCTCTTTGCCGCCATGCTCCTGGCGTGGACACACAAACACCCCAGCAACCTCAAGGTCAGCAGGCCAGCCCCCTCCCTGGCCCCAGCAGGGACTCTCTGCATGCCGCGGGGGTCGTGCATGCTGCAGGACCACGTACACTTCAGTCGACTGGTCTGGTTCCGGGGCAGTCCTGTGCCAGACGGGGTCTGAGGGGTGAGCCGAGGCCTGGGAGGAGCCTCAGTGTGTGTGTAACTAGGCCTCAGTGTGGCCTCGGTGAGTGTGTAACTAGGAAACTAGGAGCATCTCACAGGAGAGCAGCCTATCAGCGCTCGTACTGAAATATCATGGCCCCCGCCACTCGGTAGACTCAGAGGCTGGGAGCCCCCTCGGAGGGACAGGGACAGGGCTCCAAAGCCAAACTTGCAAAGAGGCTCTTTCTCGCTGGGAGTTGTCTGTATCCATCTCGCCTCCCGCTTCCCACATTGCATATAAACGTCCACAGGTGCAAGCGTGTAGGGATGAAGCCACTTGGCGCAGGCTCCGATGGGCAAGGGGGCGGTTGCTACTCACCTGTTAGGACGGGGGACCCAGTGTGCACGAGGCCGTTTCGGCCACTGGGGCCCCGTCTGCTTACTGTGGCGCATGGGCCCACATGCACACTCCCCATCTCTGGAGTGTGCACAGGAGGGCAGCAGTGAGGGGTACTCGAGAGAGAGAGGGAGCATGCCTCGTCTGTGCGGGGGCCACTGGAGGATGGGGAAGCTTTGGGTCGAGATCTGGATGTGGGTTCCCCAAAGCTGTCTGTCCTAGGCACTGGGAGGGGCCTGTCTCCCCTGGGGGGGGCGCACACCCTCCCTGTCCCATCAGTCCCGGTCCTGAAGCACGGGGCTTAGGCAGAGCCCAGCCCCTCTTGCCTACAAGGCGCAGGGACAATGCTGTGATGTGAAGCTCTCATGTGCGGTGTCTGACCAGTGTCCCCGCCCCCACACACCCCCAGGGACCCGCTGTTTCAGTTGGCTGCCGTGGGCGTTCCGTCTGGTACGCGCACCTTGGCCAGCTGGTGCCCAGTGGAGGCCTTGCTGCTGGGCCGCCTGAGGCCAAATCCACGCTCGGCGCCACCCTGGGTCCTGGAATTGGGCAGGAGGGCGTCCACTCACGTTCCCAGCTCCCTCTAAGGCTTGAGTCTTTGACTTTGAGATGCAGCAAGCAATGACTTTAGCCAGCTGCGGGGGGAGCTCCTTTCCATGTGGCTTCTTCACAACTACTTCGTTCTGGAAGCACGGGTATTAAGCACCTATTGCATGCCAGATAGTACTGACAGGTCCCAAGGCTCTGCCCTTCCCCAGAGTACAGGAGCCAGGGGAAGGCAGTTAATTGTGGTGCAGAGGCATTTGTCCAGCTCCCCTGGGATCTTCGTGGCAAGCTGTCCTGGGACGGGGAGCGTGTGATGGTAAAGCCAGTGCCCTGGGGACCCAGGGTGGAGACAGCGCTTGTGGATCGGAAGACCCCATCCGGGTTTGGGCATCACGAGAGTGGGGAGCCGCAGGCTGTGTGTATGTCCCACACCCCCTCGCCCACAGGTAGCCTGTGAGAAGACCGTGTCTGCCATGCACCACGTCCTGCAGCGAACCATCAAATGTGCAAAAGGTACGTCCTGGCCAGGCCCGTGTGAGGCGGCCGCCACCGCTAGCCTTCGCTCAGCGGCAGGGACCTGCTTCCAGGGTGCGCACTCAGGATGGGAGCTCCAGAGGGGCGACGCGGGCTGTCAGGGCTCGGGCGGGATATGGGGGGACATCAGGGTAGCTTCTGCTCTGTCCCCGTCACTGACACTTTGTCCCGCAGCCCAAGCAGTGGGAGGGCTGAAGCCCAGCCCGGCGCAGCTGGAGCTGAGGATGGTCCAGAGCAAAAAGGACATCGAGAACCCGGAGATCGTGGTCCAGGCCACGGTGCTGTGAGGCCCGTGGGCTGCACCCCCCTCCCGATGCACGGCATGTGGTGTCTCCCTTGTCGTCCCGTGAAAATGTAGCGTCTGCCTTAGAGCTGTGACTGAAACTTGGTTTTCTTTTTTTTTCGTGAGTGTCCAGCATCAACCGGTCTTAATTGTGAAAACGTGCTGGTCGTGCTTTTCAGGAGTAACAGAGCCATCACAGAAACCTAATTTGGGGATCGCAGCTCCCCACGGCTCTCCTGGCTCAGGGCGCCGTGTGTCCCGACCCAAGTGGCCTAGGGCTGCGGAAGCCCAGGCTGTGTGTCCCCGAGGAACCCTTGGGTTTTAACCGTTTGCGCCTGGAAGAGTCTTGCCAAATCTCTGTGTTGTCTTTCTGACTGACCCTCTCTGCTCCCACTTCAGATGTCTTGGTTGTCACTTAGCTGTTGGGGAGGTCGCCAGGGAAGGTTGTCCGTGGGGACAGTGTAACACCAGCTGGCCTGGCATGCGCAGGCACTGTGCAGTCATGCCGGGGGACCCCTTTCCAGGACCCTGAACATTCAGGTTGGTCTGCATGTGTCATGCCCATCCGTGGGACCAGGGACCTGCTGGGTGACATGACAGAGACAAGGAAAGGTCCTGTGGGTTGGGGACAGCTTGTGGGAAGACACGTTGTGTTCCCTAGTCAGTGACACAGCAGGTCAAGTATGCACTGTGTTTGCCCCCTGTTGCCGGGAACAGGTGCGTCGCACCACGGGGCCAGTGCAGAGATGGGTGCAGGAGGGCGGAGGGGGACACCTGCCCCTCCCCGCTTGCCTCTGCCTTCTGTGCCACCCGGAAACTGGGAAGCAAGAGGCCGGTCGAAAAGCCAGCTGCAGCTGTGCCCGGCCCTCACAGGGGAGGGTGTTGGACCCCAGGGAGGGGCTCCCAGTAGCCGCCGATGGAGGCCACAGCCTAGGCTGGTTGTCCGCTGCCGGGGCAGCCTGTCTGGCCCCACCTGGCCCAGAATTTTGAGGACTCCCAGGTGTGGCTGCAAGGAGGGAGGCCTGCCCATCCTGTAGACTCAGGCTGCCTCAGTCTCAGCTCCCGGCCCCCGAGCCCCCATCCCTATGTGTGGGGGGGTGCAGAGGTCCTCCTCCCCCAGGAGCCCACAGCCTGCAGGATCAGGGGGTGGGGACAGATGGCAGGCCTGCCTTGGGGAGCCCCCTTGCCCACGTCCCACAGGCAGGTCCTGCCCTGTGGCCCAAACC
>ML108017.1:0-47345 GCA_003697995.1 Taxidea taxus jeffersonii
AAAAAATTAAAAAAAAATGGATTCTTAGATTACTTAGTAAATGCTTCATAGCAGACACTCAGATGAGGTATATCTAGCCTCCATAATCCAAAACTATCCACAAAACATGGCTCTGTGTCTCTTTCCATTGGTAGGGATACGATGTCCCTTATTTTGGAAAAAATAACTCAGCATGTCATAGACCACAGTATCTCTGGAAACTTCATCCATGTGTCAGTCCTCAGTCATTTCATCATGTTTACCTCCCACTTCCTGCCCTTTATTTCTATTTCACAATGGGAATTGTACTGATATCATCGAGCACATTAAAGTGAAAAGACAAAAATATAATAAAGCTTTAGTAACAACTTCAAAAGTTAGCATTTTTAAAAAATGATGCCTGTGGATGATTATTTAATTCATTCATTAGAAAATTATATTTATACAATGAATGTATCTTTTCACATAGATCAAATGACTGATTTTCTAAATTGATTTCATTTATATCTGATGTCAAATTTTCCTATGAATATAAAAAGGGGTGCAAAATAGTTGCTAATAATCTTCAATTGCAATAGGTAGATTTTGCAAATAGTTAAATGAGGAAAGACTTATGTAAGTATCATCAGATGCTTCAAAAAAAAAAAAAAAACCCAGTCAAGTTAATTCCAATAATGGGCCAAATTTTAGTCTATTCAGAGAAGCTAAACAAAAGCTGGTTAGAAGTTCATTTTGTGGAAGGTAAAACATCTGATGTTACTATGAATGCAATTTTAACTTCAGCTAAAAATTCAACTTTAAGAATTAATTTGTTTTTCAGTAAAAATACAAATAAAAATTTCAGTGAAGCACAGCCTCATGACAAATAGACTATTTTTACTAATTTAATATACCAGCAGAACAAAAATGTACTCAGAATTGTTTGCAGAACACACTGCTTTCAAAGAAGCACCAATATTCTAGAGATTGAGGTAAAAACTATAAAAAAATATTTACACATACACAGAGGAAATTAATTACAGAATTAGTGTGACAAAACTGTCGACTACAAAAATTCAGGTTGACAGCACGTATTTTCACTCTTTGTTTCTTAACACCAGCCAATTTTTACTGGTATCTGGGCTTTTGAAGAACTACTTTGTAAATCAACTTAAATGTCCTACAGTGGTATTAAACATGGTTTAAATCAGCCTTCTATATCTGACACGCATTTTATTAAAAATCAGCTATAACTCTTGAATCAGCATATTCAACAGGGGGAGTACAAAAAAAATCCATCTTTGAATTTTCAGTAAATTGAGACTTTTGAAAGTCAAGCTTGCAAGCAGATAGACATTAAAATTCAATCCTACAAAAGCAGAAGTGAAATTGAAAAAATTAAACAAAGATAATTCAAATGGTGTTCAAGATTTAAGTTTCAAAGTCTGTAATTACTCTTTCAAATATCTCAACTGTAAGAAGGATCTTTTGATAAAGCTCCTATTTTTGTTTCAATAAATTGATATCTAACACCAGAGCAGAATGAAATTGAGACGGCCTCTGGTTTTGGAGCATCTGCATTTGGCAAAACATTGAACAGAATTTGACAAGATTTTAGTTGTAAAAATCTTTTTCAAAGAAAGGTACACTTGACTGAGGCAAAGTAACAGTCCTGTGAAAATATGTAGTCTAAAATAGATACCATTTTCATGGCAAAAATTAGGATTATGAATAGCTTCCATTTAGACTGCAAAATGGAAACATTATCTTTGAAATTGCAAGTATCTCAATGCTTGTAAGACAGTATTTTTTCATTTAAAAATATTACGGTCAACAGAAGAACATTAATTCAAAATATCACAATTTAAAGTTTATTAACCATAAAATCCAATCTTGAAGAACTTTTCAGATAATTTTACTTTAATAATGTAATTAAGACTATATGAAAAAATTCAGTGTTTAAAAATCCAAGTGAGATACATAAAGCTACAAAATTGCTTAAGGTACAAAAGCTTATGCCAAGAATACATTATTCTGTTTAATGTTACTTTTTTCGTTTCTGATAATCAATATAAAGTTTGTCTTGGTTTAATGTACACTGAAAGACAGCATTCTTTTGTTTTAGAAATACTAATGAAGGTGCACCTGGGTGGCTCAGTGGGTTAAAGCCTCTGCCTTCGGCTCAGGTCATGATCCCAGGGTCCTGTGATGGAGCCCAGAATCCGGCTCTCTGCTCCACAGGGAGCCTGCTTCCCCCACCCACCCCGCCTGCCTCTCTGCCTACTTGTGATCTCTGTCAAATAAATAAATAAATAAGTAAATAAAATCTTTAGAAATACTAATGAAAAATAATTTTAAGAGAACTATTTTATATGTCTAAGAATAAAGTAAATCCAAGTTTTTGATCAGAAACAATTGAATTTTATTGAGTAGATTATATGGTCAGCCTAACCATCAACCTCTGCAATGCCTGACCTTGATCTAGCAATAATCCAGTGCCAAAGATGGATCATCATGCTATCTCTAAATAATCATATTATCTCTAAATAAGCTAAATAAGTGCAAATAAACATAAAGCATGAGAGAGAATAAGCTTGGGGGTTTAAGAGCATGAATCCTGGTGCCATACCGCTGGGGTTTGTGGCCGCCCCAGAACTGCCATATTCTAGCTGTGTGGCCTTGCTTTAATACCCTCCTGTAAACGAATAGTCTTGACCTTGTGACAATCAAATCAGTCAATATATCTAAAGCATTTATACCGTATATAGCGCATAGTGAGAACACAGTAAGTGGGGCCGATCTCAGTTTTATACTCCAACTATCTACATTATTACAGCTTCATTAGAATGCTCTGCTATCCACCATCTCCCTTCCATTCATACTGATGTCCCTAAAGCCCTGGTTTCCATAAGCATGGGAACTGCCACTGGCTAACAACTTGAATTCCACCAACTTCCTTTTCTTCCTTATATCTGTAGGTGTTTTTTCAGTTACTCTGATTCCTTTCATATTTCAGCCTGTCTTGTGGCAAGCTAAGCTCCATTTGTGAGTGTTTTGCTTGATTTGCCAAATCTGTGCCTCAACCTTAGTGTATGTGCAGCAAGGACACACCTGAACCCAATCCATCAACAGAGAAGGAGGTTGTATGCGTGAATCAAAATTCTCTGATGGGACTTGCATAGGCTCAAAGGGAAACTACAGTGGATTTCCACTGTCACTGATGTCTGAGCAAGAAAACAATAGATTCACAGATGGCGTGGTCGTTCACAAGCCCCCAGGCTCCAGTCCAGTAGTCCTCTTGTTCTGCTTGAATCCATGGGCTGTACTAATTATGGAGATGGCTTCACGTGTGATAGTGCCAAACACCACCTTTATTTGTCTGGATTTAGGATTTTAGCAAAAGGGAAACAAGAATGGCTTCTAGCCCAGGGTTGCATTTGCAAAAAGACAAAGCAAACAAAAGGAATGGGAGAATGACTGGCCAGAAGTTCTAAACAAATGCTTTCCTTTAATAACACTTAGTGATGAAACAGACGCTGAGTGGGATGACTTTGCTTGCCTCTCCAGGTAAGGTAAGTCAAGCGTTTCTAGTCAAATTCTCATCTGCATTAGAGAGGTTAAGCCTTCCTGGGCGCTAGGGAGTGAGTTCTCATTCTATCTGCAAGTAGTACGGGCCTCTGGGTCTGGGTACTTGAATCACAGGTGGCACTCAGTTTTATGAAAGCTAAAGCCTAATAACAGGAGCAGTATCTCCTCCAGTTTCAGAATCCTGGGAACTCCAGGAACAATTTCTCTTCTCTTCCTGAGGCATACTCATGGCATGATTGTGACATGTTTGTTTCATCTGTGTTCAAATATATTCACCTTATGGCTAAGAACTGCCATCCTTCTTTGTTCTTCCTTTTCCCTGGTGGTGATGACCCTCCCACTCTCCCCTCTTAATACTCAGCCTGTTGCTGGGGCAGTTGGGTGGCTCAGTCATTGGACGTCTGACTTCAGCTCAGATCATGACCCCAGCATCCTGGGATCGAGCCTAGAGTTGGGCTCCCTGCTCGGCAGGAAGCCTGCTTCTCCCTCTCCCACTCCCCCTGCTTCTGTTCCCTCTCTCGCTGTGTCTCTCTGACAAATGAATTAAAAAAATCTTAAAAAAAGAATACTTGGTCTGTTGCATGATCTGGTCTTCTCTCAACCCCAGGCATTGGCCACCTTGGTTCCTATTTTCCTGTTGTGATGTTCCAGTTCTTTTGGCTCCCACATTTATGCATCCAACCTACACTTTCCATGACTCTTAGATAGGGAAAAATCTCTCCTCTTTCCCAGAATCCCCTTGAGCAGAGGGCCATAAGCAGGGTTGCCATGTGCTCTTTCTAATCTAATCTTTGGTCCTCAATCTTTTTTTTTAAATTTTTTTATTAACATATAATATATTATTAGCCCCAGGGGTACAGGTCTGTGAATCGTAAGGTTTACACACTTCACAGCACTCACCATAGCACAGAACCTCCCCAATGTCCATAAACCCACCACTCTCTCCCTTCCCCCTCCCCCCAGCAACCCTCAGTTTGTTCTGTGAGATTAAGAGTCTCTTATGGTTTGTCTCCCTCCGGATCCCTTTGGTCCTCAATCTTTATTGCACTCAGCAAATGACTGATCAACCCCAATACTCACACTGAGCTTACTTGTCAGACCTCCTTTTTGCTTTGATCATTCATTCAATAATCATTTCCTGAAAATTCACCTTGTGCCATGATCTGAGTTAGAAGCTAAATGTATGGATATGAAAGATATTTTTCCATTGGTATTAGTTTCCTAGGCTGCTTTATAAAAGTACCACAAACCACGAGGCTTAAGTAACAGAAATTTACTGTCTCACTCTTCTTAAGTCCAGAAAGCCAAAATCAGCCTGTTAATAGGGTTGGTTTCTTGAGGAGGCTCTGGAGGAAAATCCGTTCCATTGCTTCGTCCCAGGTTCTGGTTGTTGCTGGAAATCCCTGGCTTTCCTTGACTCCCAAACGCATCACTCCAATCTCTGCCTCTGTCTTCACAGAATCTTCTTTCATGGATTTGGAGTCCACTGTAGCCCAATATGACTTCATCGTAAATTAAGTAATTATATCTGCAAAATTCCCGTTTCCAAATGGGTTACATTCTGGTGTTGCAGATGGACATTTTAATGTGGGGGTAACGCCATTCAAGTAAGTACACTGCTCTTAAGGAGCTCACAGTCTAGTGGTAGACTGAGATAATTAAGGAAGAAATTAGCACCCTGTTCAATGTGAGCTGTGGGAGAAATAAGTAGGATGCTGTAAAAGCATGAAGGGGGAACACCCACCTAACTGGGTATCAGAGAAATTTTTTTTCTTAATAATTATATTCTTAAATGAGAGTGGGAAGATAAATTAAAAGATCAGTTAAGGCAGGGCCATCTGGAGGGATTGCCAGAAAACACCAGTGTCCCAACAGATAATGGTGACCATGAATCCAAAGTAGCACCAATGTTCTGGCTTGTCTAATGTTCTGTAGGTATACCCAGCAGTCCCAGTGCAAGAAAAATGAAGGTAGATATTTTTATTTACCCAGGCTTAAGGAATCATTTAGGGACAGAGGGGATAAAGGGATGAGAGTATTGGCCAAAAGGCTCTACAGAAAAAGAATGAATTTGAAAGGACATTGATAGATAGGATAGCATAGAAAGGCAAAGTTCTCTCATATTAATAAACTGAAGGATGTGATAAAGGGCCTAAATGACAGAAGGCATAGAAATTGGAGTTCAGAGAGTAGTAGGTTCCAGGAATGGGATGATCCCAGGTGTAAGGAGGTCGGGTGGATATTTCTGCATGTGACCTTGAGTGAAAGCAGGTCTTGGAGGTATTGAAGACTGTAGACCAGGTGTCCAAATGGCTCAAATTGTGATGAATAACTAAACTGATGGTAAAAAGAAAGCAGCAGAAATTTTTGTATTTGGACATCATGAACCTCAAACAATAACCACCATAATTGCTAACATTTATGAAGTGTTTTCTGTGAGCCAGGTAGTAATACCTCTATTAACTTAATCCTCAAAATGTCCCTAGGGGGGATCTACTGTTATTCTCCCCAATTTACAAATGAGCACTGGTCAAATAACCTTTCAGTAAGCAGTACAGCAGGATTTTCTTCCAGGGTATCTGACTCCCAGTTCGACACATTTAGCCACTGCTACAAATGGAGGGCATGGGGAGGTGAGGTGAATGAATATGAAGTAAGAGATTGAAAGGGGAAATGAGGAGTAAAGGGATAAAGAACACCTGCTGAAGAAGGTGGCCAGGAATAGGGGGTGTGGGGGTGGGGGGTGCCTGGGTGGCTCAGTCAGTTAAGTATCTGCCTTTGCTTAGGTTATGATCTCAGGGTCTTGGGATAGGGCCCGAGAGAGTCCAGCTCCCTGTTCAGCAGGGAGTCTGCTTCTCCCTCTGCCCCTTCTCACTGCTCATGCCCTCCCTCCCTCCCTCTCTCTCTCTTCTTCAAATAAAAATAAAATCTTAAAAAAATAAATAGGGTCTGGACGCCTGGGTGGCTCAGTTGGTTAAGCGGCTGCCTTCGGCTCAGGTCATGATCCCAGCAATCCTGGAATCGAGTCCCAATCGGGCTCCTTGCTCAGCAGGGAGCCTGCTTCTCCCTCTGCCTGCCACTCTGTCTGCCTGTGCTCGCTCCCGCTCTCTCTGACAAATAAATAAATAAAACCTTTAAAAAAAAAAAATAAGGTTGTTGGGTTATGGACATTGGGGGCGGTATGTAATATGGTGAGTTCTGTGAAATGTGTAAGCCTAAGGATTCACAGACCTGTACCCCTGGGGCAAATAATACATTATATGTTAATAAAACTAATTAGTAAAATGGGATGCCTGGGTGGCTCAGTTGGTTAAGCGGCTGCCTTCAGCTCAGGTCATGATCCCAGCGTCCTGGAATCAAGTCCCGCATCGGGCTCCTTGCTCGACAGGGAGCCTGCTTCTCCTTCTGCCTCTGCCTGGCGCTCTGTCTGCCTGTGCTCGCTCTCTCTCTCTCTCTCTCTCTAACAAATAAATAAAAAAACTTATAAAAATAAAAATAATTAAAAATAATAAAACAAGAAATATGTGATGTGGAATCTTCATTTTATTGGGTAGAGGGAAGATTCAGCGAGGACTTTGACAATGGGCATATACCTATTTCACATATAACAAGACCTTAAAGGCTCCAGTGCTCAAGGGAAGGTCAACAGAGAAAAGGCAGATTTTTGGAAACAGAACTCTAAAACAACCTGGGGTTAAGAAAAGGCTTGTGCTATATGATAGCATAAAGAGTTGTGTAGAAAGACAACTATCATATGATCTCCCTGATAGGAGGAAGTGGAGATGCAACGGGGGTGGGGGTTAAGGGGGTAAGAAAAGAATAAAGGAAACAAGATGGGATCGGGAGGGAGACAAACCAAAAGAGACTCTTAATGTCATAAAACAAACTGAGGGGGGTGGGGGTAGGGGTGTTGGGAGAGGATGGTGGGGTTACATTATATGTTTATATAAAAATTTAAAAAAAAGAGTTGTGTGGATGTGAAGCAGGATGGATTAACTAGTTCTAAGATTTCACAGGTTAAATATAAAGACATAGAGAGTTTAAAAGTAAAAATAGTGGGCACCTGGGTGGCTCAGTGGATTAAAGCCTCTGCTTTCGACTCAGGTCATGATCTCAGGGTCCTGAGATCGAGCCCCACGTCTGGCTCTGCTCAGCAGGGAGCCTGCTTCCCACCCCCCTGCCTGCCTCTCTGTCTACTTGTGATCTCTCTCTGTCAAATAAATAAAACAACAACAACAAAAAGTAAAAATAGTAAAATCACACATCATGTAAATTAACCAAAACTCTTAGCCTAACAAAGACCCAAAGACAGATTTATTAAAGAAAAAAATGGTAATTTATCATGATAAAAATGTCATGTAACAATTCTATATATCTAGGAATATACAAAAACTCAATTTATGAGCCCAGTCATACACTCTCAAAAACAGATTAAGTAGCAAATATTGACAGAATTATGTATTTTCGTTTAAACAAATAAGTAACCATATTGCAGATAATGGTACTCACGTTTCTCTTCGGGAAAGAAAATTATAAATAAGAAAGCAGAAGAAACCAGAAAAAACACTTAGATTTGATATTCATTGGGAAGTAGGAGTGCAAACTTACGATTTTTAACATAAAAAGAGATAAATAGATAACATAAATAGATGATTGACAGATAGATAGATGGATGATAGATAGATAGTTATGGATGGAAGGAAGGAGGGAAGAAGGAAGAAAGGAAGATTGCCCAGAAGCAATACCAGCATTATAGCAATAAGTGTACTTAAACCCACATCATAATTTCTAAACACGTTTTCAACTAAAAGGAACCAGAGCTCTTTGAAGAACAGTCAGATTCCAGGATGGAGGAAGAGGAAAATTCAGCATCCATCTGGATCATCATTCTATACTATTCAGTGAGGAAATGTCAATATAGAGACATTTATTTTATTGAGATACTATTCATATAACATAAAGTTCACCATTAAGTTTTAAAGTGAATAATAAGTGGGTTTTAGTATATTCACAAATTTGTGAAATCATCATCACTACATAATTCCGTAACAGTTTCACACCCCAAAAAAGAAGCCCCAAGCCCTCTAGCAAACTCCTCATATCCCCCTCCCTGCAGCCCCTGGAAACAATGAAACCATCTACTGTGTCCATAGATTTGCCTATGCTGGACATAGCATGTAAATGAAGCCATATGATATATGCCCTTTTGTCTCACTTAGCATAATGCATTCAAGGTTTATCCATGTTATAGTATGTATCCGTACTTTACACAGTTTTCTTACTGATTCTATCGTATAGCTACAGATATAGATATGGATAAATTCTCCATTGTATTGATACACCGTATGCATTATTTATTCGTGAGTTGAGTCGTTTCCCTTTTGCAGCATTATGAACAATGCTGTTATGAACACTGCTGTGGACTTTTCACAAATGTGGAGGCATAAGAGGTTTGAAGATGGATAATTCGGCTTTGGAGGTGCCGGTAATACGCTTACTGTTCATAAACCATTCATTATACCACCTTCCTTGGTCTTCTCTGCTGGGCTCAGTGTTGGGTGGGAAACAGAATCGTGGGTAAACCATTTGCCAAGGGTGAAAACTGACCTTAAAATGTAACTTAATTAATGACTTATTCTGACCCATTTCAGTCTTCTGGGTGGGAGAGTATATGTGAGCTTCTACGTCTAATCAGGAGTGACCTCGTCAAAGGAAAGACAGGCCTGCCCTGAAAAGTCAGAGAGCTCCAGGCTCAAATGACAGCCACAGGCTGAGTCACTGTATGCACTCAAATTCAGTACGTGAACATGAAATGTTTTGGAGAATGTCGGTGAATATATACCCAGTATTTCCCCATGTTCACTTTATCCATAAAAAGGGGGACTTTTCTTTAACTTCCCAGAAGATGAAAATATTGGAGTGAATACTTGAGCTCTTCTCCAAACTCTTATATTTTCTCTTGCTACACTTAGAGTCTAGGACACTCCCCAGCTTTGAGGGAGCACTTAATTTGCTCCAAAACTATAATAAGACACAACCACCCCCTTATCCTCACCTCCCCCCACACACCCCTTTACTTCCTGACATGTGGATCTATTATAAGAACACTGGACTGTTTTCTTACCTCATGTGCTAAAACCTGGGCAAGTCTTTGCTCCTTGTCCCCTCCTTCATAGGAGAGAAAACTGGTGGCCCTGTTTTGCCTTTAGTTAACTGGAACCCTGATACTTAAGGATTACAGGTGTATCCCAGAAACACATTAGTCATCAAGATATTCATGTTTTTGCTTTTACTCTGTTAGAACTGGAGAAGGAGAAGATATCTTAGTCACTCTCTCCCAAATTCAACAAAAGCACTTCTATAATTCAAGCCTTCAGAGATTCCAGATCAAAATTAGGTATGAAACAGTTTTTTAATATTGCAACATATCCCCGTAGATCACCTTCATCTTCTGTCAAGAATAGAATGGAAAGAGAGTAAGGGAAGATCGAAGAGAGAGCTGGTGGAAGGGAAGGGAAGGGGGTGTCAGAAAGCCTGGGGTTTTAGAGTGGGTAGGGCCTCCTATCCCTGGCTGGCCAGCCCCAGAAGGAGGTGTGTGGGCTGACTGTAGAATTAATTGAATTTCACAACTTGCCTCCCATTCCTGCTGACACAAAGTGCCTTGCAAGGAGGGAAACATCACAGGAGGCCAATACAATGGCAAGACCAAGGCTGGGCACTGCTGTGAGCCTTTCCTTATACAACTCCTGGCCCAAAATAGCTTGTCTGTTAGCATCCCAGCCGAGAGCCCCCGCAGGCAAAGCCGGAAGAAGCGTGCTGTCTCTAAGATACAGGCTGCCCTCTGCTTCGAGAGGAAGCCATAGGCTGCAGTAGCCCTACCCCTCTCGGAGTCACAGAGGCCTCACCTGTAGAGAATACACAAATCTTAAGTTCCTTCTAGCTGTGACACCACGTTTATCTCAGGACCAACTCAGGACCTGTGTCAGCATCAGCCCCCATCCCCAGGAATGTGCAGCATATGTACATACTTGGGCACATGATTCTTGCCTCATTTCTCCACTTAGATATTGACCAAGGGCAGGACACAGCTTCTACCAGGCACCTTACATGACTTTATATAGGTTGCCATATGCCATCTTCACAAAAAATTATGTAAGGGATGAACAAGGAGTCCCATTTTACTAACAAGGAGATAGAGGCTCAAAGAATTTAGGGGACTTACCCAATGTCTACAAATTTGTAAGAAGAGCTGGAATTAAAATTTACGCAGTAAACCCCAAAGCCAGGGGCTGTTTCCACAGAGCTCTTCTACCTACATGAAAACCAAATTGCTTCTGTGACCATTCCCATAATGTCATTACTAAATACATGCTTATTAATGAATGGCTGTCTAAATGAATATATGATTTATTAGGTTAAATATATTAGAGCATTTGATCAGTGAGCAGAAACATTATTGCTAATAACATTTTTTGCCAACACATTCTGACTTCTTCAAATAATATTTCTAAAAATACTTTGGGCGACCTTCATCTATTCACGCATTCATGCGTTTAAAAAATGGCACCTACAAGACGGAGGCACTGTGCCAGGGGTTGGTCCAAAGAAGAAATGCTCTCTGAATACATAGCACACACTGTCTTGTGGGAGGACAGCCTAAATTAAATGAATGTGAAGTCACAATAGGGATATGTGCTGGGAGGGAAATTTGCCCTGGGAGTTAAGAGTGTGTTCTGGGGAGTCAGGATTGGCTTTCCTGTGTATAAAAGCCATGGAGCTGAGATTGGCCCAATGGGCAGGCATTCACGTGGTGGAGGGGGCGGAAAGCACAGTGGGTGCAGCAGGGAGCACATGCAGGGGTGTTTCAGGAGGAAGGAGCTTGAGCCTCTGCAGGAATAGAAAGGAAGCTCCGGGTGAGGTGAGCCTGTGAGAGAGAGGAGGTGCACATCTCACTAGGGAACGAGCTGGCCTTCCAATACAAAGACCTGCAAACTTTGCTATGCTTACATTCATCTCAGCTCCCTCAGGCTCCTTTACTCTGGGGAGCTCCTTCTTTTCAAGGCAGATTCCTCCATTCATGCTCTGTGGCTCACTCCGGCCATCTTCAAGGGCTTTGCATTTTATCGTTTCCTCTATGTTCAACATCACTCATTTCCCTTTCTCTTGTGCAGAATTGTTTTTAAATTTTTTTTATTTTTTTATTAACATATAATGTATTATTATCTTGTGCAGATTTATTGTTAGTGTGCAAACACACCCTACCGTCTCCTATCTTAAACAATAAATGTATTGAGACACACATTAACATCTGCCATAATGCTTTCCTTTTTTTAAGTTTTTTTAAAGATTTTGTTTATTTATTAGAAAGAGAGAAAGAGAGAACGAGCAGGGGGAGCCAGAGGGAGAGGGAGAAGCAGACTCCCTTCTTAGCCGGGAGCCCGACGAGGGGCTAGATCCCAGGACCCCAGAATCATGACCTTTGCCTAATGCAGATGCTTAACCAACTGAGCCACCCAGGCACCCCTATAAGTGAGGTTCCTTTTAAAATTGCCATGAGTAATCTCCCACTTTTCATTCTCTCTCTCTCTTTCTCTTTTTTAATTTTAATTTCCAATTTTTTAATTGGAAAATATAGCACACATTTATATAAATCCAACAACTAATTAGTTACCACCCAGGTCAAAAACAGAGTAATGGAAACAGTGTCACCACCTTACAAGAACTACTCCCCAACCCCCCTCTCCCCTGTATTCTGTCTGCACTCTGAAGTCAACTATTTTTATTTTACTTAACACTTTCTTACTTTGCTTTGTAGTTTTACCACCTATGATCGCAGCCTTAAATGCTATAGTTTAGCTTGCCTGATGTTTTATATTTATATAAATGTAACCATATGGTAGGAAACAGTTTGAATCTGTTTTCGTCAATCAATATCATGTCCGCAAGATTCATCATGTTGTTGCACAAAGCTGTAACTTACACATTTTAATTACTAAAAAATATCCCATAATATGAACATGACTCTTTATTCTATTTTTTTTAAAGATCTTATTTATTTATTTGTTAGAGAGAGAACATAAACACAGGCAGACAGAGTGGTAGGCAGAGGCAGAGGGAGAAGCAGGCTCCCTGACGAGCAAGGAGCCTGATGTGGGACTCGATCCCAGGACGCTGGGATCATGACCTGAGCCGAAGGCAGCTGCTTAACCAACTGAGCCACCCAGGCGTCCCTCTTTATTCTATTTTTGATAGACACTGGATTGTTCACAGTTTGGGGCTCTTATAAATAATGCTGCCATGAGCATCCTTGCACAAGTCTATTGGTATGTACCTATAGAGATTCGCTTTGGCTGTACGGATATAAAAGTGAGGGAGTGTGGGCTTTATATATCTGCTACTTTAATAGATAAGGCCAGATGTTTTCCAAAATGCTTAGACCAGCCCACACTTCCAGCAGCAGTATAGGAGCGTTCCTTCTGTTCCACATCATGCTTGTCAACACTTAGAAATAGTAGTCTTTTTTTTTTCTTTTCCCCTTAGCTATTCTGGTGAACGGAATGTTGCATTGGATTGTGATTTGATTTGCAAGTTCTCTATTGTCATAAAGGTGAGCACTTTGTGAAATATATTAATGGCCAGTTGGACAAACATCTTTTGTGATTTGTTCAGGTCTCTTGCCCATTTTTCTACCAGGTGTTCTATTATGTTTTCTCAATGAAATAGTTACAGATTCTGTATAGAAGCACTTTATTGGTTATACAGACTGCAAATATCTTCTTCCAGTTTGTAAGCTTGGAGTTTTTTTCCCCTTCTTTTTTTTTAAGATTTTATTTATTTATTTGACAGATCACAAGCAGGCAGAGAGGCAGGCAGAGAGAAGGGGAAGCAGCCCTGCTGAGCAGAGAGCCTGATGCAGGGCTCGATCCCAGGACCCTGAGATCATGACCTGAGCCAAAGGCAGAGGCTTTAACCCACTGAGTCACCCAGACACCCCTTTCTTTTTCCCTTTCTTAACAGTGGCTTTTGTTAAACAAAAGTGCCTCATTTTAATACAGTCCTATTTTCAATATTTTCCTTTAGACTTAACAGATATTTATGTCTTATTTTAAAAAGCTCTTCCCTATATCAAGATCATGAGCATACGTTCATACATTATCTTCTAGAAAATTTCCATTGTTTTATAATTTATGTATAGATTTACAATTCCCTTGAAATTTATTTTTGTGCTAGGTACAAGGCAGGATTCAAGTTTCATTTTTGTCCACTCGGACAACTGACCCACTACCACCTATTATGTATTATATTTATGTTTCTTTTCCTGCTGTTCTGTAATTCCTCATTTGTTTAAATCAAGTGACTATTTATGAGTAGGTATGAATCTGGGCTGTTTGTTATTCCTTTGGCCTACTTGTATAATTTATAAAATATCATACTGCATTATGTATGATATTTGGAATAACATTCTTTAAAAATATTCTCTATCAGATGAAGGCAATTCCCTTCTATTCCTAGGTTGCTAAGACATCAAGGATGGATGGATGGTAAATTTTATCAGCATCTTTGCCTCTTTTGCAATGATCATATATTTGTTTTATTTATTCTGTTAGTGTAATAAATCACACATAGGCATATGTACACATACACATATGTATATATGTATATATACACATATGTATACATACATTTACATACACACACACACACACATAATGGACTTCATTTGCAAATATTTGGTAGGCTCTCTGGATCTACCTTTACAAGTGAAATTTTCTTCTGTTTTCATTTATATATTGTACTTGTCACATAGTGTTATTACAGTTATTCAGGACACACAAAACAAATGCAGCAGTATGTTGCTATTCTGAGGGAAAAAATTTTGTTTTATTCCAAATCTTAAGAAAGAAAGCTTTCATTTTAGTTTTTTTAATTTTTTAATTTTTTAAGATTATTTATTTATTTATTTGACAGACAGAGATCACAAGTAGGCAG
The DNA here is from genome assembly GCA_003697995.1 of Taxidea taxus jeffersonii. NCBI lineage: Eukaryota > Metazoa > Chordata > Mammalia > Carnivora > Mustelidae > Taxidea > Taxidea taxus. Next base: position 14,536 of record ML108017.1, read on the forward strand.
AGAGGCAGGCAGAGAAAGAGAGGGGGAAGCAGGCTCCCTGCTGAGCAGAGAGCCCAATGTGGGGCTCCATCCCAGGACCCTGAGATCATGACTGGAGCTGAAGGCAGAGGCTTTAACCCACTGAGCCACCCAGGCACCCCATTTTAGTTTTTTTCTTTTTAAACCAAACAACTATAAAGGATATTTTAGGGAAATTTTGAGTGTAGATTAAAATAATGTTGATTTGGGGGTTACTGGGTAGCTCAGTCAGTTGAGCAAACAACTGATAATTTCAGTTCAGGTCATGATTTCAGTTCAGTTCTCAGGGCTGTGAGATTGAGTCCCACATGGGGCTCCACTTCAGGGTGGAGTCTGCTTAGCATTCTCTCCCTCTTCCTCTATCCCCACCTCCTGGCACACTCTCAAAAAAAAAAAAAAAAAGGTGAAAAAAAATTTAAGGTTTAATAGTAATGGTGTGGTTGTGTAGTAAAATGTCCTTCCTCAAGGGAAAACACGCCGAGATATTTAGGAGTGAAGTGTCATGATGCCTGCAGTGTCTGTCCAAATGTTTGGCAAAAGAGTGTCTATGTATATAAAGAGAGGTGGAATGGGGTGAAATGGGTATGGCAAGACATTAAGAACTATCTGGGTAAGGGGTAAATAAGTGTTCACTGTACAGGTTTTAGCCTTTTTATGGGTTTGAACATTTCTAAAAATAAAAATAATACAACATTAATGGGGGGGAGAGGGAGAAAGCGAGCTTTCAGCTCTCACCATTATATTTCCTTAAATATTGATGGAATTTTACAGACATTCCACCTAGTTATGAACTTTTCTTTGCTAGAAGGTTCTAAACTCCAGATTCGCCTTCTTTAACATTTACAGTACTCTTCTATTTTTCTCTTTTTATCAGTCTTAGTATTTTATTTTATTTTTTTTATAAAGATTTTATTTATTTATTTGACAGAGAGAGATCACAAGTAGGCAGAGAGGCAGGCAGAGAAAGAAGGAGAAGCAGGCTCCCTGCTGAGCAGAGAGCTCGATGAGGGGCTGGATCCCAGGACCCTGAGATCATGACCCAAGCTGAAGACAGAGGCTTAACCCACTGAGCCACCCAGGTGCCCCAGAACTTTATTGTTTTAGATATTTATTTATTACATTTTCAGATGTATTGTTCTAATGCCACTCATCATACACTCTCATTATCTACCCTGAGTCTTTAGCACCTATACTGATCTTTCCTTTTCATTCCTCAAAATGAGTAATTGAATCTTCTTTTGTGTGCACACACATGTGTTTGTGTGTGTGTGTGTGTGTGTGTGCACGTGTGTGTATGTCAGGGTCTTAACAATTTTATTAGTCTTTCAAGGAAGGACTTTTACTTTTAATCTCCTCCCTGCATGTTTTCAATTTCATGTATTTTCTATTCTTACCTTTATGGTTTCCTTCTCTAAGCTTTATATGAGTTTAACTTGATTTACTTTCCTAACTTCCTGAGAAAGATGCTTAGGACACTAACTTTTCAGCTTTTATTTTTTATATGATATTCATATAAAAAGTCATAAATTGTATGTTAAGATTGTTTACTCACATCCCCCAAATTTTGATACAAATTTTCATTATCATTCAGTTCAAGCATTTTATATTTTATTGGACATTTATGTTGATACATGGGTATTTGGAATTGTAGTCCTTAATTTGAAGACATCTGCAAATTTCCTAACCATTACTGAGTTCTCACTCAATGTCACTCTGGTCAATGAGACGACTCTATAGAATTTCAATTCTTAAAATTTGTTCAGGTTCCCTTTGCCACTCAGCATGTGTTTAGTATTGGTAAAGGTTCATGTACACTTGAAAATAAGGTTTATTCTGTGCTGCATGGAATGTCCTATAGATAGCCTATTCCGCCGACATTACTAGTCATTCTGTTTAAATCTTTCATATCTTTACTGATTATTTTGCCCAATTCTTTGACCAGTTACTGAGAGAGGAATGTTAAAATTTCCAGATATGATTTAGATTAGTCTTTCTGCCTTCGTTTTCAGGCTTTGCCTTAAATTCAAAGCTCTATTAGTAGGAGCATGCATATTAGAATTGATGATTAAACTGTTAGCATTATGAAATGTCTTCTCCCTGGATATTTCCAGACCTAATCACTCTCTTGAACTCCAGATTTCTACAACCAACTGCCCACTCAACAGTTCTACCTGATGGTGTAATGGGCATTACATATCTGAAAAACTCACTCTTCCTTTAGATTTCTCTCAGAACACTGCCACTCCTCCAGTTACTTAAACCATAAACTTAGAAATACTTCATGATCTCTCTCTTTCTCCCCAATTTACTGGCCTACTACCAAAGTGTTGACCAAGCTACATTCCTTCTGGAGGCTCTAGGGGAGAATGTGTTTCTTTGTCTTTTTCCAGTTTCTACATGCTGCTTGCATTCTTTGGCTTGTAGTCCTTCCTTCCGTCTTCAAAGCTAGTAGGCTACCAACTTTAACTATGTCTCCTACTCTTATTCCCTGGCTTATAGAGATTCTTGCAAATACAGTGGGCCTATTCAGATAGCACAGGGTCATTTTCCCACCTCAAGATTCTTAACTTAATCACATATACAAAATTCCATTTTCTGAATAAAGTAACATATTCGCAGGTTTGGAAATTAGTACTCAGACATCTTCAAAGGTCCATTGTTCTGCCTACCACAGTTGGTGTGAAAACAAAAACTTAATAATAAAAGCCAAGCAAAGAAAATACTTCCTCCATGAACCAACATTTATAGGGGTTCTGTTGTGTTCATGGCCCTGTTGTGTGTGCTGTGGATATCTGACAACTCAGGAAGATGGTTTGAAGCCTTTATGGCCTAAAATTGAAACCTCTCCAAGTTTCCTCACAGTCTGTTTCACCAAACAGAATGACCAGATATCCTCCCTTCCTCAGCCCTGGATCAACATTTTTCCCTCCTTCTCTTCTGTATCCTTTTTTCCATGCTCTGGATTCCTTCCTTTAATAATATGGTAGCACTCTCTCAAGAGTACTACTTTGGAAAAGACAGGTGTCTTGGAACCAAATGTGTTAATATTGCATACTGGCCGTAAATCTAAGGCTGTCAACTTGGAGGCGTTTGATATTTTTTTTACGTAGAACTATAAGAGGGGCACCTTCCTGCCTCAATCTGTAGAGCATGTAATTCTTGAACTCGGTGTTGTGAGTTAAAGTCCCACATTGGGTATAGAGATTACTTAATAAAAAATCTATAAGAAAGAGAAGTATAAGAATTATTGTAGTTTCCCTTATCTTCCATAGGACTAGTCCTATCTTCCCTGTCTCCATGCAGGATGAATATTTTCAGTGTCATCCCTGGAATCTTCAAAGCCTTGGTACTTGATCTTTTTCTTGTTCACTCTAGGCTCACTCTATGCTCTGTCCTGAAAACCTGAACATGTGGTCACCTAGGGTATAACAATCCCCTCTTTGATTTTTCCACTTGGATGTCCCTGGGATCTCTCAGACTCAGTATCTTCAAGTTTAAACTCAGTCTTCCCTGTCAATAAGCAATCTCTTCCAGTGTTGCCTAATTCAGGAAACAGCATCAACTTTCAGTTGTATAAAGAAGAAGATTAATTGTTATTCTTTACATCTGTTTCTCCCTAACATCAAGTTTTCCCTCCACCTTCACTCTCATATACTTAGGTCAAGTGAACATCAGTTCTTATGTGGACTGGCCTTCGTGCATCCATTCTTGCTTTTCTTGGAATGTTTCTCCATACATCAATAAAAATAATATTTTCAAAATGTAAAAAGATTATGTCAAATTTATCTCAATCTTACTCCCTTTAAAATCTTCCTCACTATTATAATAAAGCATAAAGTCTTTATAAGGACTTCAAGCTATTTGTTGGTTCATTATTTAACAGGTATCTATTGATTATGATCTGTACTAAGCATTATTCAGGGCACTGGAGGTGGCTTGAGCAAAAGAGAAAAGCAAACACAGTTCTTTTTTAAGTGGCTGTTTTCTATTAGGAGATCAAAAAATTAAAAAAAAACAAGCAGAAGACATAAAATAATTCTAAGATGTGATGACAATAATGGGAACAAAAAACAGAATGAGATATTTAAAGGAATAAGCAGACAGGTAGAATGGGGGGGGGAGTGCAAGAATGGGGAAGTGTGTAAAAAAATCTCCCATGTTGGAAAAGACCATGGGAAGGGGGCATTGAAAAAAGTAAGGTAGCAAATAAAGTGCATGAAGGGGAAGACAATACAAAATAAAGTAGGTAACATGAAGGCCTGTACAGCTTTGCAGGCCATGCTAAGAAGACTCAAAGTTCAAGAGGCAGACTCTCAAACCTGCCCTCATACTAATTCCTAAACCTATAAATATGTTACCTTACATAGAAAATGACTCATTTGGGAATATTAACCTCTAGAAATGTAAGAGAAAACACATGTATTATTTTAAGTCACTACATTTATGATAATTTATTACAATAACAATAGGAAACTAATATGCCCACACACCCAGGTATGTAAATCAATATGCACTTTTTCGTGTTCTGCATTCATAAGCAGTGACTCTTTTCAAGAAACACATTCCAAGTGCTGAAATCCCTGCATGCCAACTGGGGCTTTGCCTTAGAAAACTAGGCAAATTTTTACATATACTTTCAGATTTTAAAACCAAGAAAGAATGGAAAATTTGATTCCACAGAAGTTACTTATTTGAATCATGTAGCCAGACATGGCTAAATTAGCAAAAGAACCCAGGTCCTTTAATGTCACCTTCAGTGCTCTTTTTTTTTTCTACTGGCCTTTATTCACCAAACCTGTGTATTTTCTAAATCAACTAAACTTCATTCACTTTGAAAAGAATGTTTCATTCCCCCCCTGGAACTATTGATTTATAATTCATATTATTGGGTAAAACTTAAAATGTATAGTTTATGGAAAAGAAAAATTTCTACTCATTCATTTATTCCATAATTTGTTTAATCCATAATTCATTTACTTATTCATTCATTCACCAAGAAATTACTGAATGACTAGGATGTGCCAGACACTGTTATAGAGACTAAGTATGTTGTTGACAAGTTAATTTTCATCCTAAAGGAGAAGAGACATGATAAAGACCCAAAATAAAAAAGCAAACTGTCAAGTACTGGTAACAGAAAGTAGTGGAACCCTAGAATAGTCCTAAGAGGCTCTATGAGGAGATGATTTTTAAGCTTATGTCCAAATGAAAGGAAGAATCCAGCCACAGGAGAAGAGCATTCAGGCAAAGGGAAGAGCAAGTGGTACAGTGTACTGTGTTATCACGTGGATTTAATAGCTGTATGGAATGCACTGGGTAAGACAGACTTGGTTAAAAATGATGGCTTTATTGTAAAATGGATATGTCAGGATAAGCAAATCACTTACCTGAGACTTAATTTCTTTATCTCTAAAGTGGGATAAAGTGTACTTCATTGACTTGTGGTGAAGATTAAATTAGATAAAATATGTGGAAGTGCATGGCATATAGTGGAAAGGCAATGCATTTTAGACTCTTTTCCTTGGAAAGACGAGGAACATAATGCTTACTCTGGTGCAATTCTTTATTTCAAAAGCACACTCCTAAGACTCAAAGGGACATGGGAAAGAGGAACCAGAGGAAAAGATTAAGGGAAACCACAACCTATCTGCAGTTGATGGGAGAGGCTGAATGGTAAGGCTAGGTGGCAGTCAGTCATGGCTGAGGAAGAATCCCCACCCCAGAAGAGACAGAGCCCTGAGATGAAAAATGGTGGCAAAGATGTGCTGATCAGGTGGTCAGCATCACAGAGGGAAAAAGTATAATTTGGATAGCATCCAACTCTCATTTGTCAGTTTTAGAACAATGTCCTATATTTGATTATTTTCCCAAACCAGCTAATTAAAAATGTCTTTGCCCAGTGAGAGCCATGATTGACAACACTGTCTCTTAAACCTACAGCTGTTAAACAGTGTGTTTCCCTTATTCTAATATTTGTACTTATAATTGATGACTTGTCATCACTCTGTGAAATTATCTAAGCAAAACCTTGGGTGTGTTGCAATGCCCTCTCTAGCCTCTGTGAGATAAGCATCAAGCCTTGACTCATGAGTGGGTTGAGGTCAACCACAGCAGAGCTCAGGCTTATGGCAGAATACCAAGAGTTCACAATGGTGCACATCAAGCACCATTAGGAGATGTTGTCACAAGTCTTGCTGCAGGAAACCTAGCCAGTCCTAGGAGTGCTCAGATCAGTTCCCTAGAGAAAAGAAAGAAACCCAGATTCTGAGGGGCCAATGAGAATATTATTAAACATCTGCCATATGCCAATTCTCCACAGGAAATTATTGAGAATGCAAAATTCAGCAAGAAATGCTATCTGTCCTTAAAGATCAGGCTTCTTTGTGTCATGATCCCTGCTCAACCTCTACAATCTATCTTTCATTCCCACCACTCACTGAGACTGGCCTCCCCAAGGCCATCTCAGACTGCTGTGAGAGCAAGTCCTTGACCTTCTTACCATTTCTCTCTCCCTTGAGTAATATGATAAACAAAGTACCATTTTATTGGGGTTTCTTTTTCTGTTCTTATTCTCTATCCTTAGATCTTTGCCCTTGCCTGCCCCTTAGATGTGCTGGTCTCCTGAGACTACTTTTGTGTCTCATCTCTCCTCTCTTTGCATCTTTCTGAGAGTAATTCTCAGAATGCCCATGGTTCTATGGGCAACCATGCCCATAGAACCAGCCACCAACCAGATGTTGAACACTCTGGTAGAAATGCTTGTTCCTACTCAAAATTCATGTACCTGGGTTATGAATAGACAAGTGAGCATAGGTTTTATTCTCTTGACAGCTCATGGTATCAAAGGGACAATTTACATTGGTTAGCTACCTTGCAACCAAATGTAGACATCACAAACGCAGATGCTTATAATGAATCCAGAGCAACTTTACCTACATGTCCAACTTATTTCCAAACATATTAGAAATTTTACAATTAGACACAGCACAATCCTGACTCCATGATAAGGAAAATCACATTAACTCACACATCAACTGGCATCTTCTGGCTTTTTGATACCTTATTAAGATAACCTAGAATCCCCATTCCATATTTGGTGAACTGTTCATTTTCTCAGAGATTGTTTTTAAATATACAGTATACTGAGGTTCTGATGATGGCCTTTCCTCTGATTTCAGCTAACACTGGAGTTCAATAGTTTCTGGATTAATGCTGTCTTCTATAATTGTTCATTCTGGTTCTATAGTATAATGTTGTGAAAAGCATTCTCTTAGGGATGCCTGTGTGGCTTAGTCAGTTAGGCAACTACCTTTGGCTCAGGTCATGATCCCCATGTCCTCGGGCTCCCTGCTCAGTGGGGAGACTGATCCTCCCTCTCCTTCTACTCTTCTCCCTGGCTCATGCTCTCTCTCACTCTCAAATAAAAAAAAATTCTCTTAGATTATTCTCTCTTGCACACTCACTCTCTCACTCTTATTCTCCCCTATACACACAGACATACATGTTCATTCTTAGGTGTGGATTTTACTGACAATTGTGTGTGTTTGAGTGTATGATAGATTTTATGAAAACTGGTTGTCGATGGGAATGGAGAGATTAAGAAAGATTTTAATTTAACTACAATGTGAGACAACATACACTTTTGTTCTTAAAATTTCTTCTCTTGAGAACTTCCTATTCAAAGAAGATGTCATAAGCTAGTTTCTCTCTGATTCTTCTCACTACAAAACACCATAACCCATGGAAATAATACAAGACCCAATCAGGAACTCTGAAAGGTAGAAAGAGAAAGGCAAATTGGTTAGGGAACCTGGAACTGGAGAAGAAGGTAAGGGCAGGTAGTCTTAGGTCCCCTCGTCCCTTCCAACAAAAGAAAGCAATTCAGGCCCAGCACTTTCCAACCTCCAACTTAGCAACAGATAGTCCAGGTAGGATCATTCTTCCATCAGACTGAGTGAAAAGTTCCTCTCACAACACCAGGTAAATTTGTGCCAAAGGATATCTTGCCATAACAAGAGCTCTAGTCTAGGAAGCACTCTTCCTTTCCATGAGCTGTAGGTTCCCTTTGCTCATCTAGAGGCACCAGGTGTTTCTGCATTCTTCTCAAGCAGTATTAGCAGAGACCAGTAAAAGTCCCACCAAACATGATAAACCAAGTAAACCAAAATGGCTCTGCAAATTAAATTGTCTTTGAAACTAAAGCCACCATAGTTGTCCAAAAACTGCACGTGAAACCTAAACAGGGGACTGCTTACTAAAATAACAGATTTCCAGGGGCTCCTGGGTGGTTCAGTGGGTTAAACCTCTGCCTTCGGCTCAGGTCATGACCCCTGGGTCCTGGGATCAAGCCCAGCATCGGCTCTCCAGCAGGGGGCCTGTTTCCCCATCCCCCTCTGCCTGTTTCTCTGCCTACTTGTGATCTTTCTCTCTCTTTCAAATAAATAAATAAAATCTTAAAAAAATAACAGATTTCCATAGGATCCTGAGTATCATAACATAATAATAAAAATGTCAGAATAAAATTAAAAAATCACCCATTCATACCAAGAATCAAGAAGTTTGAGAGAAAAAGATAATCAGCTCATAACAACACTGAGATGAATCAGATGTTGGAATTATATGACAAGGATTTTAAGTGAGGCATCGTAAAACTGCTTCAACAAGTAATAACTCTTTTGAAATAAGTGATAGAAAAATATCAGCAAAAAAAGAAATTATAAAAAAAGAAACAGAGAATGGTAGATCTGAATAATGCAGTAACAGAAATTTTAAAAATTCATGGGATGGGCTCAATACTAGGGTGGATATGACAAAGGGTAGAGTCAGTGAACTCAAGAAGAGATCAATATAATCAACACAAACACAAAAAAGATAGAAAAAACATGTTAAAGAAACAAACAGTCTCTGCTTATTGTAACAAAATAGTCAACATTTATATGATCAGAGTACCAGAAGACAAGAAAAAAGAGAGAGTGTTTACAAGGGTATTCAAAGAAATAATGGCTGAATATTTCCCAAATTTAGTGAAAGATAAATCTTTGGATTTATGAAGCTGATCAAAGCCTAAATAGGATAAACCTAAAGAAATCTACACCAGTACATATAACATTTAAATTTCCGAAAACTAAAGACAAAGTAGTGAAACCCACTTAAAGAGAAACGACACATTTCCTAAAGGGGGAAACTGATTCAGTCTGAACAAAACTATAATGGCTGAATATTTCCAAAAAAAAAAAAAAACAAGCAAAAAACTGCTTTCCTGCTTTCTTTTCTGACATCACTGTAGACAGAAGAACGTGGCATAATTTTCAAGTGCTTGAAGGAAAGAACTATTTACTGAGATTTCTATATTTCTATATTCAGTGAAACTTGCCTTCAAAAATAAAGAGGAAAAAAAAGACATTCTTAGATAAAGGAAAACTAAAAGAATTTCTCACTAACAGTCCTGTCTTTAAAAAGTAACTAAAGGAATTTCTTCAAACAAGAAGGAAATGAAAAAAGGAAGAGGCCTGGAGCATTTTGAAGGAAGAAAGAAACTATGGAATGAACATAAATATGGATAAATACAATAGACCATCCTTCTCTTCATAAGTTTTTAAAACCACATTTGACAATTGAAACAAAAATTCCACTTGAAGTGGTAAAATTTCTTCACTTGACTCACTACCACAGAGTCATCACTGGCACTTTTCTCACAGAGCTCTTGGCCTCACACAATATTTTCAGGTTTCTTCCCCTCTTTCTAGTTTATTCCAAGAAACTCCATATTTTACTCCTTACATTAAGTAGTCATTCAATTCTCCCCACCCTGATCTCTAAACCAACCTTCAAAGCAACCTTCAAAGTATTCAGCAGAATAAGAAGCTCTTTCACCATTTTTAGTAGGAAATTTTGTTTCAAATAAGATTTTCTTTCCTTCCCTAAATAAAATATTCTTACATGAACTTTTGCAAAGATGCTCCATAAAGTCTCTCTTCTGAAGGTCAAAAGATCCTGTGCTTTAACGGTTTTTGTTGTTAGCTCTCATATTTTTCATGACCTTCACTGGCTCTTCTACATTACAAGGAACTGAACAAATGAACCCTTCAAACTACCTTTCCAAAACTCCCTTCCTACCTGGTTTCTAGCTATATTCTGGCAAAGGGAAACATTAGAGGGATACTGAAAGATAGGAAGGAGGGAGAAGCCAAGGTATTTCTTCTCTTCTTTGTTTTAAGTTATGTCCATCAGAAGAAGAAACCTTCTGTGGCTGCATCTTCTCCATGATTTCCATTTCCACAAGGCTCCCATTATGGTCCTGGGACCACAAAACAGCCTTCCACTGCACCACTTTCCACAGACTGGCCTCTGCTCTGGGGCTCTGATAATATTACCTGTTTCTTTCTATCACTTGGAGTGCAGTGGTTAGTTCTAGGTCACCTCATTGTCCTCTACTTAGCTTTTTTAGCTCTTTCAATAATGGCTTATATTCTTTCTTTGGGTTCTCTAGCTCAGCCATTCAAGTAGGGTAGACGTGAACGGCTCTGCTTTACCCAAATAGCTTTGGCTAGGGTCCCTCATTGGTTGTATTCAGCTGTAGCTGGGTTGAACTCGAAGGTCTAAGAAGGCTTTACTCTCACTTTTGGTACTCTTGAACCAAGAGTAGTCTAGATTTCTTCACATAGTTTTGTGTGGCCTCCAAGAAGAAGAGAATAGGAGATACTGGTTTGAGCAAATCACAAGAGCAGTGAAAATTCAGGAGAGAAGAAATAAACAGGCCCTACTGACTTGGTAGCAGTGGCAGTTTCATTTCAGAAGGTATAAAGAACAGAAAGTAAAACAGATGAGCAGAAGAAAAAGAAGAGGGAGAGAGAGCATAAGACAAAACAAGAAACAGACTCTTAACTATGGAGAACAAACCATTATCAGAGAGGAGGTGAGTTGAGGGTATGTGAAATAGATGACAGGGATTAAAGAGTGTGCTTGTGATGAGCACAGGGTGTTGGATGGAACTGTTAAATCTCTACATTGTACACCTGAAACTTTAATGTCCATTATACTGGTATTAAAATTTTTTAAAAAGGGGAAATATTGCTTTGGTCATCTTTGGAAATAATCTACCATAGAATTTATTTTTTAGTTTTAGACTATTATATACATCTTTTATTAGCAAGCATGCATGTGTGTTTGTGTGTGTTTTAATGGGCATATAAATACACTTCTTTTGATTGTATACCTACAAGTAGAATTGTGCTTAGATGATTTTTAGTTTTAACAGATAACTGCCAATTATCCAAAGTATAGATGGTTTTGACTGTTCCAAATTCTCATCAAAACTTGAAATCACCAGTGTTGTTAGTTTTAGCCATATTGGTAAGATAGAGACATATCCCATTTTGGTTTTAATTTTTATTTCTCTAGTGACTAAAGATGGTGAACACATTCTCATGTATCCATTGGACATTTAGATAGCCTCTTCTGTAAAATGACTATTGAAGTATTTTTCCCATTTTTAGTTCTATACATTAAGTTAATTTTTTTTCTTATTGATTCATATATTTTCTTTTTTTTAAGATTTTATTTATTTATTTGACTGACAGAGATCACAAGCAGGCAGAGAGGCAAGCAGAGAGAGAGGGGGAAGCAAACTCCCTGCTGAGCAGAGAGCCCGATGCGGGGCTCGATCCCAGGACCCCGAGATCATGACCTGAGCCAAAGGCAGAGGCTTAATCCACTGAGCCACTCAGGCGCCCCATGATTCATATGTTTTCTTATGTAAATTTTTATATAATAGATCATAGATTGATAGGCAATAGGTGATAGATAGTTAGATAGATAGGTAGATAGATGGATAATAGAATGTCATCCCTCGGGCATGTATATCCATTTTCTTGTTGCTGTTTTGGATCAAAAGAAACTCATTCTAGTAAAGTCCAGTTTATTGATTTTTTAATTTTTTGTTTTGCTTATGAAAATTTTTGCACATCTCACATTTGTGTATATTGCCTTATGGTTTATTATAGAGACTTCATTGTTTCATCGTTCACATTTAGGTCTATGACCTACTTCAATCATTTTGTAGATGTTGTATGAGGTCAGAATTAAGATTTACTATTTTTTCTCTATTACAAATATCAAATTGTTCTAGTACCATTTATTCAAAAAACCAGTTTTCCCTTATTGAATGAAAGTAGTGCTCCTCTCCTAAATCATTATGAGAGCATGAAAAACAAAATGTTTCCTAACCACAATAAATTTAAGTGAGAAATAAGAAGGAAGATAATTTTAAGATCTCTAAATTTTTGAAATTCACATAAAACATTTTGAAATAACCCATATTTTGAAGAAGAAATCCCAATGTACATTAAGGAATATTTTTAAATGAGTTGAACTGAATGATAATAAAATCCATAATGAAAGTCAAGTGTTGTTTTGGAGAAAAAAACAAATACGGTAAAATGCTAGTAAGACTAATGATGAAGAAAAAAGACAAAATGAAATTTAGGGACATCAGAAACTTCAAAAGGAACTCATTACTAATCCTATTGATGTTAGATTATAACATGATATAAACAAGCTTATGACAATACATTTGTTAATTTATATAAAATGAACAAAGTTGTTGGAAAATCACAAGTTACAAAACATGACCAGAAAGAAAGATTAATAACATAAATGTTAAATTTAAAATCTTCTGGGTCGTCTAAGTGACTCAGTCAGTTAAGCATCTGACTCTTGAACTCAGCTCAGGTCTTGATCTCAGGATCATGAATTCAAGCCCCATATTGGGCTTCACATTGGGCATGGACCCTACTTTAAAAAATAAATAAAATAAAATCCTCCCACAAGAACAAAACACTTGACCTAGAAGATGTTATTCATAAATTCCTCAAAACTTAAAAAAAAAATACCAATTTTACAAGTTGTTTCAGAGCATACAAAACCAGGAAAAAGTTCCTAATCACTTTGATGAGTCTATCATAACTTTGACCCAAACGCTGATAAGAACATTATAAAAAATGAAATTATGTATCTTTTATAAGCAGAGGTGCAAAAAATCCTTTAAAATTTATTACAAATCAAATCCACACATACACACACCCACATAAGGGCAGGGAGGACTATGTTTAACACAGCAGCCATATCCAAGAGGAAAATTTAGCACAAGGCAAAAAGGAGCCAACAGAAGCAGGGCTACTAAGAACTGAGATCTTTCCTGAATGAAGGTTTGCATTATCCCACCAGTTCAAGAAGCCCAACCAGCCAAGATGCTGGCTAAGAGCAAAGAGAATATGAAAAGTGTTGTAGGGAAGACACACTAGCCCATGACTTAGTACAGCAATAAGACTATAGCAGCCATGCCTGTTTTTAAGTATAAAATTACACATCAATCAATTCTTTTATTTTTTCTCTTCCCCTATTATTTTGAGGTATGTTAACTGGTGCTCACATTTACATTTCATGTTGTGGATCAATAGACCATATAAAAACCACATCAAGAAGTAATAGGGAAGACAGCATATACCCGGAGATGTTAGCCTCTTACTGGGTATAGCTGGGCACCCGTTGTTTTCCCTTCCATCTCATGAAGTCGCTGCTGTATGCAAGTTAAATAAAGACAGAAGTTAAGAGTGAATGCTGAGGAGCAGAAAAGCAGACTGTGTTAGTCTAACATCTGCTGGCTTTCAGACCAGAGTCCGGAAAGGAAGCCATGTAAGGGCATGGAAGCAGGGTTAGAAGAAGCAAAGCTATGGACAGAGAGAAATAATGTTTTCAACAGTAGGGTGAGGATTGAGGAGAAAAAGCCAGGACTATAATTCCAATAAATTTGTCAGGGCAGTAGCAGACGGCCAAGCAATGGAGCCCTGAGTGAGTATGTCAACCCAGGCAGAAGATTTAGATCCTTCTTTCAAAAAATGATGATGCATTTAAGCAGAATGGACTGGCAACCCCAGAAAGAAGCATGATGCCTGACACGGGAAACAGAAGGCTGGCCACAGTGTACCGGGGTCAGAGAGAGGAGTCATCATAGTGGGATGGAGAAAACACAAACTTTGGAGCCAGGTCGGTCTGGACTGGAGTCTAAAAACCACCATTTTGTAATAGCTTGCCTTACTTGTCTGGGTTTTGACTTATTTGTACTCAGATGATAATGTTATGAGTTCAAAGGAGGATGTAAATAGTTTGTGACTACTGGCCAAGATTTAGATACAGGCAAGAGGTGGCTTAATAGAAAAGGACCGCCTTAGCAAGACACAGGGTTCTTCTGGAAACCAAGCCCTTTAGAGAGAGAAAAAAACAGAAAGGAAGTGATGGGGAGCTAGAGGTGACCAGGGCTGGAACTGTTAAATGGACAGGAGCTCACAGACAGGGATCAAAACAGCAACAGTTAATGGAGAGAATTTCAGAGGCAAAATTAGTTTCATTTGAAGATAAATTGTAGCCCCAGGGTATGCACCAATAGAGTGTTACCAAAGGATATAAAATTCACAGAAAATATCAAATCAAACACTTGGGAGGGAAAAAAAAAAGAAAAGAAAAAAAAAAAAAAGGAAACTATCCTACTGTTTTGGAGGCAACTGCCTTCCTCAACTTTAGAGCAGGCAGGTGCCAGCCCATGCAAGCAAAATAGATGGAGAAGAAAAGAAAGATCTGAAAAGTCAGCAGGGAGAATAACACTCAACAGTACTGACCAGCCAGAAAGATGAAATACACTTGATGAGCCTTGAATGGGGGAGGCAGTTGGCCTGGGACTTTTCTGCTCTGTGATGGAGGCTACATCCATGGCCAGAAGGATGCTGTGCACTGAGGCTATGTTGTAGAGAATGTTATTAGTGCTAAGAAATAGGAAAAGCTCCCCAGAGCAACTACCCAATCTTCAGAAATGGTCCAAGGAAAAGAAAGTGTCTGAAGCTCCCTTTCACAAAGTCATTGATCACACCCACTGAGCTCTTCCCAGTGATTCTGCTACAAAGTCACAGTGTTTGCTGTACACAGAGTTCTGCCAATAGCAAAGAGTTCTCAAGCTCCCACTGTTTGTCCTGTATCCTGCAGGGAGGAGGGGGGACTTAGAAAACATCACTGTCCTCAAGAAGCAGGCCATCTAGAAGGAAAACAGGAGTACTTAAAGGTATATAAGGAAAAGTAGAAAGTGATAGGGTCACAGCAGGGAGGGAGAAATGGTACTAATATTGTGAGCTCGTAGTACATTTCAGGCTGTCCGGTATTATTCTTTGCAAACTCAGCTGGAGAGACTCTTCTTTGTTTGGCAATGTATTTGTTTTCTCTCTATAGTCACCCCTTTTGTAATCTAGGGGCTTTGCAGTTATATCCGTTATGTCTGCCTGTGTCATCCAGTCCATAAGCATATCTTACATTGGGTGGCTCAGGGCTCCATCCTGGACTGATGTTGCAAATATCACCTAGCAGATCCTGCAACTGTGTTAGCAGGGAGTTGGGTTCCTAAGGGAACTTTAAAATCTTTCTTCAGCTGGGACATGCACCACTTGTATAAGCCACGCCCCAGGACAGGGTCCATGGCATCTTTCCAGCCTTCTTTCCCAGGTCCAAGAACCCTGCCATTACCCTCGTTTTGCGCAATGTGCTGGCTTGGGACCCCCACCCACATGGAGTGTGTTGGTTCCCCTTACCCCACAGGTGTCCCACCCCACTCCAGGCTGCTTCTGCCTGCTTCCTGACTTGGGCTCAGCAGGCCTGTGACTTCACCACAGAGGGCTTCAGTTATGCTCTGGGCTCCCAAGAGTTTGCTCTCATTTGGAGAACACAACTCACTCATCACTGATGTGCTTAAAGCAAAGGGAGATTCACAGCATGACCTTGCAGAGCCATCCTGATCAGTGTGCTCCGTCATCTCATTTAATCTCTCCCATACTCTGGGGAGGTCAAGAATGCCATTAGTCATAGGCTAAATTTGATACAGAAATTATTAGAATAAAAAATTCACAGGCAGGGGGCGCCTGGGTTAAAGCCGCTGCCTTCGGCTCGGGTCGTGATCCCAGGGTCATGGAATCGAGCCCCGCATCTGGCTTTCCGCTCTGCGGACAGCCTGCTTCCTCCTCTCTCTCTCTCTCTGCCTCTCTGCCTGCCTGTGATCTCTGTCTGTCGGATGGATAAATAAAATCTTAAAAAAAAAAAATTCACAGGCAGTTGGTTATACCAAAACAAGTAGGAGTTAATCTCTCTATTTTACCAGATGAATAAATAGACTCAAAAAAATTTATAACCTGACTAAGACCAAGGTTTTACTAATATCACAACAGAAACCTGACTCCATCCCTGTTGAGATCCAGAGCCTGTAGACAATGTTGCTTTAGTGGTTAAGGGGAGCTGGAATTCCTTCCAGGCAAGTACACATGATCCCTATCAGCCCCTGAAACATGAGTGAGGAATGGGGGCTTTTTAGACAGAGGGAACTTCCACGGGCAAGGTTTTGGAAATCACAAATATCAGATACATTTCCAGAAAGGCTCATCCTCTGTACTTAAAGCATTCTTCACTACAATTATCAGTGATTAACGCATCTATACCCTCAAGTTCAATACATTCACAGCTTTCATTGTATGTCAATATGTACCAAGTATTAGGTACTGAGAATGCAAAAAAATGAATAAAATCTTGTGGTCTGTAAGAATCCCACAGGCTGAGAAAAAGATTTCTTAGCAAAAATGTTCACTACTATCAATCTCTTAAAATTTTATTATGATAGCTAAATGACCAAGCTACAGGAGAAACACTCAGGAGGACATTATCAACACTCCCTAGGGGGGTAAAAAGTCTTCATAGAGGAGCTGGTCCTGTAAGATGTACGGAAAGGGTGAGGGCAATGAGCATTCCAGGATCATGGAAGAGCAGGTGCCGAGGCAAAAGTGAAAAGCACCCAATCCTATTTTTATGAATTGAATGTGGTCTTCTTGTTCAGATCCCTTCCCCTTCTGGGAGAGGATGAACCTGAGAAGGAAAGAATAGGCCCGGAAAAGCAGTTTGGGGCTCCTATGTATTTAGGCTGACTACAGGGGAGCCTAAAGTTCAGGAGATCTTAGGAGCACACAGGTCAGAAGCAGGTGGGGTGGAAGGTGCCATGTTGCTGCTCTCCAGTCCCAGGCTTGTCACTGGCTTCATCCAGGAATGCTCTCTGAGCCGGGTGTGTGTGGGGTCTGGCACTGAAGCAAGAATGTTCGCTTCTCCCACTACCTGTCCCTGTCTTCACAGAGTGTTGTCCCAGCTACTGCCTTGTATCCACTTCCCATGTAAGCAGAAGCCCCGAAAGAGATGGCTTGTAATGAATGATTTCATACCACAGAGCTGTCAAAACACTGTCTTTGTGGATTTTTTTTTTTTTTTTTTAATCCAGGAGACTTGCCGCACAAATTGCATGCCATCTGACCTGCTGCTCTCCTGGGTGAAAGGGGAGGGAGGAGCATGCAGGAAGAGACTGACACTGGGCAAGAAGAAGCCCACAAACAGAGGGATTTGGGAAGGTGCTAGCCATGAGGTGGGGCAGGGTGGGGCTGGGGTTCTCAGCTGAATGCAGTTTTCCTTCTGTTTTTCTCTTTGTTTTCAAATTCTTCACATTGTCTGACATACACAGCACCCCCTCTAAGGCCTGTGATGACTATTTCTAAATGCTATTGTTTTTTGTCACCTTTCTTTTGGTGCAATTCAACAGACTTTTGCCCAGCTCCACCCCCAATTCAGGAACTCTGCTAAGAATTGGAATTTAAAAGAAAATGAACTACAGTCTCATGGAACTCACAACCTAAGGAGGAAGAGTGTCACACAAGGCAGCATATTAATAAAGAACTGTGAGCACGACCGAAGAATTAAGCACAGCTGGACTTACCAAATCACTATGTTGTACACCTGAGAGTAATGTCACAGAGCATGTCAGCTCAACTTCAATTAAAAAAAAAAAAAAAAAAAAAAGAATTCAACACAGGGGGCTGAGCAATGTAGGAAAAAGGAGCCGGGGGGGCCAGGGCAAGGCTTCTAAGAGGAGGCACTTCCTGAACTGGATATTTAAAGATAAGTGGGAAGTATATTTAGTATTAATAGCATTATTGATAATGATAATTGCTCTCAATGGACATATCACAAAGTGTGTATGTTGAATAACACCACATTAATAGGACTATAACAACTGCTGAAACATGAGGGGAAATTAATGAAGTCATAATCAAGTTAGGAAACCAAGCCAATTCTCTAAATCTTTAATACATCAAATAGACAAGAACAATGGATTTTAAGGGAACGGGATAGTACAGTAAATAAAACCAATTTGCTAGACGTATATACTTTGTACTCCACAATCTTTAAATGATGGTAGGGTATTGGAAACAACATAAAACATGATCTTACACTCTAGACATACACAAAGCTTAAATACAGTGTAAAACTTGACATTATATTAAAACGAAATCCAAATTAAAATGAACACCTTTACAAGTTTTTGTAAATATCAGTAAAACAAAAAACATTCTGACACATTCAACTAAGGGCTAAAGGAGAAAATGTTGGGAATGAGGAAGCAGGCCCAACTATGGATATAATTGGCTGATATTTTAAGGGTTTCGTATATAGGTTCGGGAGGCATATTCATCTTAGTTTTCATTCTGAATAATATATGTGTTTCGTTCTGGAATCAGGACAATGCTGAATTCATAACATGACACAGGCATTGTGTAAGAGTTGCATAGGACTGGGATTCTTTCTTCCTTGAATGTTCGATAGAATTCATGGGTGAGACTGTGTGGGCCTGGTATCCATTTCTCTTATAGAGCATAGAGTTGGATCTTGCTTCTCCCCCCCACCCCAGTCTGGGAAGCTGTGACTTTGAGTGTGGGGTCCAATTACGTTCCTTATGACTGTTCCTGTGGTTGGTTAAAGCCCCCAGTCTTCCTCTTCATTTGTCATTTGTAGCTACTGTTTTTGTTTTATTGTTCTTTTGTTCTCTCCTTTTTGGGAGGAGTTGGGGGGGGGGATTCGTCCCATATAATAATCTGTTTTCTCTTAACTTCTTAGCCGTATCTCTTTTGTTATCTTCCAATAGTGGCTGTAGGGCTAACAACATGTATTTTTCACTTTCAATATCTAATTAAATGAATATTGTGCCACTTCACACCTGAGGCTTTCCATTTCTGATGTTACAACTTTTCACGTTACTCTTCACACCTCCTACTTATCACCTTTCAAATGGAATAACTAAAGGAAAGTGTAATTTTATGTACACAATCCTTTCTTTAGTGCTACTGTGCTTGTTTATTTCTAGAGACACAGTAAGTTCCTCCTTTTGATGTCACTATTTTCATTTAAAACAGTTAATATTTATAGTTGTTGTAAGCAGAAAAAATGCACATTCTTTGTGTTTAACTGCTTATTTTCAATTTCTGTTGCCATTTTCACTTCCTAGATATCTGGGTTTCTCTCTGATAGCATTTCCTTCTGGCTTTGGGGATATTATTTAGAATTTCTTCTATTGCTGGTCAGCTGGTCACAAATTCTCTCACCTTTTGCTTCTCAGAGGATTTATTAAACCCTCATTTTTGAAAGATGTTTCAGTTTATATAGAATGCTTGGAAGACTGGCTCCAACCACCCCTCTCCCCCGTGCTTTAAAGACCACATTCCCCTGTATTCTGGCCTCTGCTCCTCACCAGAAGTTAATAGCCTCATCTTTTTCTCATCTACAGAACAAGATTTTTTAGCACTGAGTGCTTTCAAGATTTTCTCTTTTTCTTTGGTTTTCAGTAATTTGACTATGATATACATATTTCTTTGTATTTATCCTACTTACAGATCACTGAGCTTCTTATAAGTCGATGTTTTTCAGCACATTTTATAAACTTTCATTTATTGTATTTCAAGTGGGTTTTTTTTCCTGTATTATATTACTCTCTTCTCCTTCTGGAAATCCTACTTATGTATGTGTTAGATGATATGATATTGACCCACATATCCTTAAGTTTCTGTTGAATTTTTTCTATAATTTATCTCTTCTTCTGATTAGATTATTTCTTTGGGTCTGTAGTCCAGGTCACTGTCTCTTCCCACCCCACCCCCTGTCTTATCTCTAATTGGCTAATAGAACCATTCAATGAATTTTTCATCTTAGTCAATGCCCAAATTTGTATTTGATTAATTTTTATAGATCCCTGATACCCTCACTAAGTAATTTCTTTAAATTCTTTGAAAATATTTTCATTAGTTTTTTGAACACTTTCATAGTAGTTGCTTTAAGTTTTGGTTGTTTGCTGTTAAATCCATGTTAATGGCCACCTTGTGGTCAGTCTCTATTGACTATTCCCCCTAACTCTGTGTCATACTTTCTTGGTTCTTTTCTGCAGTCAACATTTTTGTTATTGTAGACTAGATGTGGCTATTTTAAGTTGTATGGACTTTGGATTCTGTTATCTTCCTCTGAAGAGTGTCTTTCCTAGTATGTAGTCTGACTTTTGGCTGCTCACCTTGGGATTGAATAGGTTTGGTTTACATTTTATTATGGAAGATCTGTTGAGAGCCAAATCTGTTTCCCTAGCCTCTCTAATTTGGCAAGTCTCAATCTCCAAACCCTGTCTCTTCTCAGAATCTCATTAGAGTTTGCTTTTGGACTTTGCTAGAGTGATCTAAAGTAGGTATTGCTTTAGAAGGCAATCCTTCCTCAGAAAACAAGGCCTTTCTGGCATCCCTGCTGGATGCCTCCAGCATCCCTGAGCACTGCTTGAACTCCAGTGTCTGGTCCATTCTCCCTCCACCCTGTAGCAGCTATATCCCCTAAGTCTCACTTAGCACTTACAAAACCATAGCTCTTCATCAAGGATTCATGGGAACTCATGGGGAAACCTGGTCAGGTTCTACCCTCTAGTGCCTGCCTCTCAAATTCCAACACTTTTAATTTCCTCCAACCTTAATATTTGTCTTCTCTGATCAGTGGAAGTGCTGTTGCCTGCTTGGGCTCTAGCTCACTGCACTGTCATTAGGAAATTATCCCCCAGAAGAGACCTGAAGCCACGATGGGATTTGCCGAATGAATATTCCTTCCTTTCCAGGTGTGGTGTTGCCCTGACTGAAAACTTACTTCATATATTTTGTCCAGTTTTACGTTTGTGGCAAAAGAGATAATCTAATGCCAGTTCCCCTGTCATAATCAGAAGCAGAAGTCCCATTATTTTTATTGTGGTAAAATATATATAACATAAAATTTACCATTTTAACCTTTTTTTAAAGTGTAAAGTTTAGAAGTATTAAGTATATTCACATTTTTGTACAACCATCACCACCATCCATCTTCAGAACATTTTCATTTTCCCCAAACTGAAACTCTAGAACCATTAAACACTAGCTTCCAGTTCCCTTCTCTCTCTCAACCCTGGTAACCATTATTCTACTTTATGTCTCTATGAATTTCACTACTCTAGGCACCTCATATAAATGGAATCATATAGTATTTTTCCTTTTGTGACTTATTGCACTTAACATAATGTTAGCCTAATGCCTTCAAGTCTCATTCATGTTATAGCATATGTCAAAATTTCCTTCCTTTTTAAGGCTAAATAATATTCTACTGTATGTATAGACAACATTTTGCTTATCATATATCTGTGGCTGGAGATTTGTGTTGCTTCCACATTTCGGCTATTTTAAATAATGCTGTTATGAATATGTGTGCCCAAATATCCCAAGTACCTTTTTGTAATTCCTTTGAATATATACTCAGAAATGGAATTGTTAGATCATATATTAATTCTATTTTTAATTTTTTAGTAAGCACCATACTGTTTTTCCATAGCAGTTACACCATTTTATATCCCCACTAGCAATGAATAAAAGTTCAAATTCTCCACTTTCTCACCAACACTAGCCAGCCTAATAGGTTTGAGGTGGTATTTCATTGTGGTTTTAATTTACATTTCCTTAATCATTAGTGATGTTCAAAGCATCTTTTTATGTTTATTGGTCATTTGTGTACCTTCCTTGGAGAAGTGTCTGTTCAAGTCCTTTGTCCATTTTTGACTTAGGCTGTTTTTAGTGGTTGAGTTGTAGGAGTTCTTTATACATTCTGTATATCAATCCCTTATCAGAAGAAGTGCTGATTTCACACAGTAACCAAATAAATGTTTTAAAGACATTAATTATAGCCTACCCTTCCTTTGCTTAAAACGCTTCAGAGGTTACCTGTTGTATGTAGCATGAAAAACTTGCCAGTGCCTACTAGATCATGATCAGAACTCTGCCTCTCTAGCATCTTATGATGATTTCTAAAATTTGTAATCAGCCTATTTGCACCTGCCAGATTTCTAGATTTCAACTGTCTTGGTATTTCACCTGATCCATTCTTTCTTGGTTCTAGAAGTCAGCTTAAATACCACCTTCTCAGAAGTCCTCAGAAGTCCTCAGAAGTTATTACATTATAAATGTAGCAAAAACTCTTCCCTATTATCCTCTGTCACAGACATTATCTATTCCCTTGGTGGTACTAATCACAGGGCTAAGTGTTGTATTTCTTTTCTCATGCATTATCTATTTCTCCTGCTACTAGGGGAGATATAGACCTCCTTCACAATAATGTATGATCCAGGAAGGAAGGACGGTACATCAGCCATTCACTCTCACATCACCTTGAGTAAAATGCACAGAAGCTTCAATATCCACAAATTTATTGATATTATTAACTACATTTGCAGGGCAAAAGAATCCTAATGGTTCCTAAGAAAGACTTTGATAAAATTAAGCATCTATGCTTAGTAAAACTTTGAAATCTGAGACCAGGCAAGGTGATGTGCTATTGCCAATGGTACTGAATGTCAACATGGAAGTGGAACCCAACATAATTGGTGTCAAAATAAGAGTCATAAATGTTAGAAAGCAGAAAACATACTAACCAAAATTACTTCACAATGGGATTTGGTGACCCTGTTTTTCTTGACAGAATAGGTTAGGAGTTAAATGCTGTACTCTAACATTAACACACCCTGATTAGAATCCTGGTTTGCCATTTACTTGCTCTACCACCTTAGTAACCCTATCTTTCAGTCTCAGCAGCAATGAGATGCGTAATTCACAGACAGCACTCTGTGCAGGGCCTAGCAACCAAGCAGGAGCTTAGTCGATATGAGCTGTTATTTTTCTAAATAATGTTTCTAACATGAGATTTTGTGTATAAGAGAAAGTCTATTAAAAACAAATGATGCCAAAAAGGAATGAATATAGAAGAATCCTGAAATTCAGAATTAGCTATAATCCTGCTATTCCAATCCCTGCTTTCTTGCTGGAACCTCCTCTTTTCATCAGGGTCTCACCCTTTCTTGATGTCACTGACTCTGAAAGATAACAGTAATCACAGGGGGAATGCTGAGGTGGAGCAAGGAGAAGGACATGCTCAGCGTTATTCTGCAGCTATGGCCAGAGCTCTGGTCTGCAACTGGGTCCTTCTACGCTGTCCCCTCTGCCACCTGGCCTGTGAACTAGGAGAAGGTCTTGTTCTTGCTTATCTCCTTGTCTTCAGAACCTAGTTTGTGGCCTCGTGCTCCACAGATGGTGTTTGAGAAAGGAAGAGGGGATGCATGGGACGAAGGGAAGGAGGAAGGGCAAGTAGAAATTTTCACAGATTCATTCTGTCATGTCACTAGTGTTATTATATTGGGTACCTTGCCTTTTCTTCTTTAACAGCAGTTCTTAAAATAACCTAAACCTATGATCCATGAAACTGAGAAAGAAATCAAATCTGAAGTAATCTGATTCTGCTCTGACTCCCTTTTTCTATCCTCTCTGAGGCAATTGGGAACAACTGAGAGACTGTTCCGAGTGGGGAAAATTAAGTGTGCTCTGTCAGATTTTACGTGTGTAGCTTCAGGATAGGCCTGTGTTTAAAGCAAGCCTTATGGAATTTTCTGGAAAGCATTTAGGTTCAAATTTTCTCTCAATCCTTCAACATCAGGGGAACTAACCCAGTGGGTTAGTTTCTTTATTCGTGCTCTTAATCATAGGTACCTCATGTAGCTGAGGAAAGACTTTTCCATCAGTCAGAGCACTAAGCAATCAGCCAAAGTCTTTGAGTCTTCAGTGACAAAATAAGCCTGACTTGTTTAGATAAATTAGGTCATGGGCAAAGCCTGAATTCACATCAGTGGAGATTCGTAAGAAGATGCTTCAAAGAAACTAGTCACAAGACTTTGCTGTGAAATGGGTCCAGTCCTGTGCTCTGTTTGCTAAGTATGAGGGTGTGTGTGAGTGTGTTAGTGTGCATTCGAGGCCGGGGGGGAGCAATAAAAAAGAAGAATGTCATAGCAGAAGATGCTAACCTCTCCCTCCCTTTCTCTTCTGTATTCTTTTTGAGTTTTATTTATTTATTTTAGAGAGAGAACATGAGTGGGAGGAACAGAGGGAGAGAAAGAATCTCGAGTGGACCCCAACTGAGTATGGGCCTGATGTGCGGCTCCATCCCACAACCCTGAGATCATGACCTGGACTTAAACCAAGAGTCTGACACTAAACTTCCACCCAGACACCCCTCTCTCCCATATTCTATGTGCTGTCCTAAACTATTCTGGTCTGGGATCAGCTGGAGAGGCAGGACAGTCCTATAGCTGCTCTCATGAACTGAGGCGTGCTCCCCACTGAGCTGAGAATGAAAGTTCTTCCCTTGAGGGCCTTATAATGCCTCAAAGAAAACAGCTTTAACACTACCGGTGTACACCAAGCACTGTTGAGTGCCATCAGTGGCCTTTGACTATATAGCCACCAATAAAGAAGGCAGAGATCCCGGGCTTTGAACTGGTCACATGGGTGTTCTCTGGCACTAGAAACAGTTTAAACAAGTAGAAACTGGTGGGAAGAGAGGACACCTGGAGACTGAACGCAACTAATGTGCCCTTTCGGATGGGGAGGGGAGAGTGGGGGGTGACAGCAGGAAGGAAGCAGGCAGAGAAAGCCTGGGAGAGAAGAGATGTGCAGAGAGGACTTGATCTGGATCCCCAGCTTCTTAGATTTTATAATCACTTTGAAAGTTGGAACATTTTCCTTCTTTAAACTTTTATGGCACTGTGACAGATGGTTCAGAAATGTACTTTGATTTAATTCTTTCCATGGACCTGGATGGCAGATATTATTATTCCCATTTTACAAATAAGGAAGCAGAGGAGTTTGAAAGAAAAGTGGCTATGGTCTATTACAAAACTTCTTGGTTTTTTCCCCCTTCTAATATATCACCCCAGATCTGGAAAATCCCTCCTGCTGGTAATCAGCTTGTCACGTAAGCAACCTGACCTTGGTTTCCCATTCTATGAAGCCTGGATATTGACCTAGGGCATCTGTGAGACCTCATCTTATGCCAAATTTTCTGGCAGTTCAGGCAAGGACAAGGGGAGAGGAGCTAGTTAAAATGCATGACAAAAACATTCAAAAACTGAGGTTCATTCTTGTGTCCCACAAAACTGATTTGTGGTGTTCTCTATGTAAGAGCATGGTCACTTGAATGCAGATATTAGCCCTTCAAACCTCACTTGGATTGGTAACTGTATGAGCTTGCAATTTCTTTAATGTGTTTGAGCTTCAGTTTCTTAATCAACCAAATGGGGACAACTGCACTGATTTAAAAAGCTGTATTAAGGATTGAGTAATATGATCTTTTCATTGCTTTGCATGAAAAGGCTACAGCCCCTTCCTCCCACTTCTTCATGAATCTGGATCCGTCTGTGGTTAACAAGAAAGGAGCCCCACTCTGGTTGTTTTTGCTGGCCCAGTTCTCTGTGGAAGATGATAAGGGGATTCACCCATGCCTGCCATTCCTCAAGTTTCCAAGAGAAAGACGAATAGTTCTTACAGATGCAATCCCAGTGAGATCTGATGAGTGAGGGCCGATTCAGAATACTGAGTCATCTCTGGGTTATTGGACAGTGACCATGTGCTCTGGGGGTTGATGCCTGGTGGAAATGTGCCAGAATGGGTATCATGCAGAGCAGAAATGTTCAGAATGCCCAGGTATTTACCTTTAAGGGAGGAAGACAGGTTGATGATATCACAGGCTCTCATATACCACTAGAACCAAGCACCACTGGCTGAATTATAAATGAATCAGAAATGATCACTTAGAGTCACCAAAGGTAGCAACCTCTACCTACATTCTGCCCCAGGTTGGCCATACAGAGCTTTGTCCAGGGTCAAAGGGGAACATTAGAGACTGAATGTTGGTGTGCCCCCAAATTCATATGTTGAAATCCTGCAGGCTTAGAGCTCATTTCTATCCCTGCATCTCAACTGCTTCCCTGAGTTGCCAGTCATTATCATGTGCCCCCTGCCTCTCCCATGGGGGTCCATGCCCCATTGCACACCATACCCTGCCTGGGGTTCCCAGCACTATGGCCCAGCAGAGAGAAGGCTCTGCTCCAAAATGACAATGCCAGGATGACACAGGACATTGCCAGGTGATAGATGCTGTCTCTTGCACAGCACATGCTATGCTCACATCTTCTACAAGAAAGTGTGGCTCACATTTCCACAAGGAACTGTGTCATAAGACATATGACTTTGGACAAGCAAAACACAGCATCAAGGGTGGAGAAGAACCCACAAGTATATCATAGGCAATTTAATTGCAGTTAAATTTATCTACAGTTAGAGGCCAGAAAATGAAGATAGACCAAAAAGGCAATCTCATGTAGGTCTTTGTGCCCAGTCCCTTTCTGCGCATCTTACAGCCTACCGGGATGGAGAACACAGCTGGAGGCCCAGAGCTGAGCTTCCCACATCACTTGTTCCTTCCTCTGTTGGCTCGTTTTCATCTCCTTCCCCGAAGACACACAAATGGAATCCAAAACTACTGTGACCTGAATGTGTGACATACGGTGCAATTAGTAAAAGTGCATCAAGGATCAGGTCGGTCCTGTACTGGCACTTTCCAGAAAATGAGAGGGAGGAAAGACTGGGAACACAATCATAAAGTGAATGGCTGGAGCCCTTTGTGAACTTCTCCCAGGAGGAAGCCTCTGTGAGTGAGCTCAGTCTCATCATGCAGGGTCACATCTCAAAGAAGACACCTGTAAAATGTCCCCTCCAGAAAACAGCATTTTTGGAAGGCAACTTGGTGATATGCAACCAAAATCTTAAAAATGTCTAAAACTATTACCCACTAGCTCCCACTCCTAGGAGTTTATTATAAGGAAACCATAACGAAACGTAAACTGAGATTTATTTCAACATTGATCATAACAGTGAAAACTGAAAATAACTTGAAAGAATAGAAAGTTGGGAGTAGTTAAGGAAATCATGGTGGAAAATTATGCAACCATCAAAAATGATGTTTACAAAGGATTCGTAATAATATACGGAGATGTTCTACCAGAATTTTAAACCTATTGCCACACATAAATCTAACAGCGCTGTGTCATCTCAACTGTTTTATCTACCAGTTGATGGCTACACCTAGCTTAAAAACTCACTGCAAATACATAAAAATTGTAAATGGTGGTTATTGCTGGATTTTGAACTCTGAGTAAGCTAAATAGTTCTTTTATTATTTCAAGTATCTTGCAAATGATTTATAAAAGATACACAATGCTTTGATAAACTGAAGGGAAATGCATCATTTGGAATAAAAAATATATCTGCTGCCTTGCCTCATCCTTTTGCTATACTAAGTGAGGCTGCCTTTGAGATAAAGGGCCCTAGACTTATTCTCTATAACCAACACCTTTCCCAGCTCCCAGAAGGAGGCTCTGATGCCCCATCATGCAGATTCTCTGAGGTTCTCTAGTAATTGCTCTCTGCCTTTCAGAGGGCTGCTTGGCTGCCCATTTAAAGCAGGGGGTTGGGCAGAGCAAGCAAGAAGAGGATCAGGTAGCACTTCCTCCGGAAGTGGTTTTTATCTCAAAAGGGAACTGAAGACTTGGGTCACACTTTCAGGCTCCTAAAACCTTGCTACTCAAAGTGTGGTCCCTGGACCAGCAGTAGCATCACACAGGAACTTGTGAGAAGTACACATTCATGGGCCTCATCCCAGACCTACCAACCTGGATCTGCATGTTAACAAGATTCCCAGGGGCTTCTGTGTACATTAAAGTTTGAGAGGTATTGTTCTATAGGATATGTTTCAAGCAATGAGATTGTACAATAAAATAAGCCCAAACTGATGAGATGGAATATATAATCCTTGGTACCAGCTATAGGCATGAAAAATGATTTTTTTTTCCCTCTGCCCCTCTTAGGTTCATTGATTGGGGCCCTATAACTTAGACTGAAAAAGGCAGATGAACAGGAAAAACAAACAGAAGTTTGTAAACACATGGGAGTATTAGTGATGAGTAACTTGGGGGCGTGGTTAAGATGTGGGCTTATGTCGAATCTTCACCAAAAAAAACAACACATTTTTGGAGAAGTAGCATGACCAGAGAAAAGGACTTGGAGCTTCTAAGGAGAAGTAGATATAAGGGGGAACTAATGGTAGATAGAGGCTGTTTTTGGCCAGGTTTGTTATCTCTATTCATCTAGTGCTGTTTCTGGCCTGATAAGGGTCTAGAGTTACCTCTGATGATTAACTTCTGTCCTTCCTGGTTGGGTAAGGATACATTTACAAATGTCTATCTTACTTTTAGGCCACAGGGGGAAGGCTGAGGGTTTTTCGTGTATCTGTTTCTTCTAGATTGCCTTCGGTTTAATATACCGAAGTGCCAAATTTGGGGGTAGTATATTCTGCCACTCTTAACTGCTCTGGAACCAAGAAGTAGCATGACTTTGAAAAACTGGACGCTCTTGACTGAGGGTCATGACGGACTTAGATCTTCGTTTTCACATCTGAAAAATGGGGATAATAAAATCTATCCATTATAGGGTTTGAGAGAACTGGATTTGGGAGCATAAAACCTCTAGGATACCACTTGGAATAGATTCAGTATTCAATAATTTTCATCATCATTATTATGATTATACATGACAGTTGTGAGGATCAAATAAGATAATGAATATCCAAGGTTGCTACAGATGTAAGAAATTCATACACATGTGAAGAGAAATTATTTTACAGATGTTAGGAATCAGTCTTATCCAGAAAGCCAGCTGGGAAATGCTAGCTGGGGAGAAAGACAGAAAATACAGGTGCACTGGAGTCCCTGAGTTTCTGGGCACCAGGTCTCACAGAGGGAATCAGCAGGAGCCGGGGGGAGCCCAGCGGAATGAAGTCGCATTGGCCATAGGGCTTCCCTCACTGTTCTCCCAGGAGGAGAATTTTTCCTTTTGGATTTCCTTATGAGGAGAGTTTACGGAAAATTACGCTGAATTTGCCCCTGCCTGTCCCTGGGCACCATTAAAAGACAATCAGTTCATCCCCAAGGCTGTGGGTGAGTAATTTTTGCAAACATTTTCCATTTTCCAATGTGAGGAGACTCTACCTTTTTGCCCTTTAACAAGGAGGAAGAAAATGTCTAGGCATTACACAGGTCTCATCAGCTGTCAAGCAAAGTGGCCAACTGTCTTGGACAGAGAATTGATAAGGGAAAACCTTTCAGAAATGGTTCAGATCAGCTCAGCCTTGAAGAATGGCAACAGGAAGATGTCCTTGGAAGGGGGGACCAGGCTTGAAGGTAAAGAATGGAATGGGTCCAAGTTGGGAAACGTGGACAAAGATAATCCAGTTCACCTGGGGAAGACAGAGGCCAGAGGAGCAGGGACAGAAACCCATGGAGGAAATGGCTAATTAGGGGTCTCCCTCTAGACTTGGTTCTTGACAATTGAAATAAAATTTTAATTTTATTAACCATAATTCTGGTAGAGAAATCAATAATGAAGTAAATTGACTCTCACAAACCTGATTCTGAAATTCAATATTCCTGTCAATGCCATGGGGACTGACAGGATGGATTTGATTTTCCTCAGTGCTACACCCAAAGGGGGCTGCAGATAAGCATCTTGCCTGATCGTCCTCTGACACTGCACTTGTGGTTCTCACCTTTTCCTCTCTGCTAAGGGACCATGCTTTCTCCTGGCCCCCCTCATAATGCTCTCACTGCTCTCCCTCTGGCCCTTTTTATTTGGTGGTCCCCAAGCTGAGCCAGTGTCTCCTAGAGTTCCATTATCTGTATTCCAGCAGAGGTCATCAACTCTAGCACCTCGAGGGTTGGGGAAGGAGAATGAAGGTGAGGCAGGCTGAGAGCCCAGCTTTCTCCACTGTCTTTGGACATCTGGCAGGACTGTTTCAGGCCTAAAAACAATTTGCAGGCCTGAGGATTCCCTGCTTATATCTTGATATGAGCTGGGCCTCCTGGGCTTCCTGGCAGTGGCTGATGATCCCGGAGAACCTAGTCCCAAATTCACATACACGAAGTACATGCACAGGTGCCCCCAGCGCTCCCATCATGTGCTCCCAACCTGTCTCTCATTTCATCCCCAACTGCGATGGACAGTTTCATATAAGCTCAGGCTCACCTTGAGGGACAGCATTCCACTTCAAGCAGGAGCCAGGCATCAGTCAGCTTTGCTTCTCCGCCAGGACCTTGTCGGACACCACAGTTATCTGCTCAGCCTGTGTGTAAACACAGCCAGAAGTACAAGGGAATTAGGCCAACCTTTCCATCTCCTTCTCTTGCTTTGTTCCTACACATCACTCAGCCATATCTGAGCTTCTCAATACATCCCTCAGAATATCATGCTCTCAAAAGCTATGCTTTATCCTTTATTTCTTCCCCTATCCACCTGGCTGATTGCTACTCATTTTTCACAATTCTACTCATTTTGTGACTTTTCTAGAAAGACTTTTATCCTTCCCCTCCCCAGTTCTCTTAGGTCCCTTCTCTGTGTTTTCATTCTTCTTTGAATCCCACCAGCATAGAAGTAATTACCAGTTTCTCTTGTCATCAGTAAGATCTTCTTTCTCTCCCATATATATATAGAAAGCCCCATAAAGGACAGAAGACGTGTCCGCCATCTCTATTTTGCATAGCTAGTGTGTGACAAACAGCTGGCACTTAGTAAATATTTGTCGAATGAATGAGTGCTTTGCAGTTAGGCTCAGAATCCTATTGCCACCAAGTATGCCATCTTGCCTATGACCAGTGCCAAAATTAGCAAAGACTTCGTGAGAATGTATTTGCCACATAGAAATCATTCAATAAATGCTTGACTCTTATTTGAGCTAGAAAAATAAAAACAGACACAAAAGCCTCCAGAGAGTGAGGTAAGTGAATATAAATGCAACAGAACTGATCATAAGAGCTTTAATTATTTAATGAGTCAGAGTGTGGGTGAGTGTATGAGCAACCGCTTCATTGAACCCAGCGGGTTTCAAGAAAGAACCAGAATTAGCTAGAGACCAATAGTATCAATTTAAGAAATACTTATGGGGTGCCTAGTTTATGCCAGGTGAAATGCTTAGTAGGACTGAGCTTTTATGACAAACTATCTCAGGATTCACCAAGCTGAGAGTAAAAGAGTGTGCATATTTCATTTGAATACAGTAAAAAAAAAATTTAATATCCTGAAGGTAAAATTTGAGCTCAGGGCAGTAGGAGATCCTGCCCGTGACTTGTTCTAATTCCACCATAGGTTTTAACTGACACAGGTCACTTGTGCTTGATGCTTCTCTGCTTCAACATAATCCTGAGTCTAACCATTAAGGATAATTATGAAAATTATCAGGACTAACCACAGTTATGCTAAATGCAGATAGAAGAAGGAAGTGTCAAAACACTTAGGAATCTTCAGACAAAATTCTTAATTTGTTGCTACCTGGCCAAGGTCCAAAGGTAGAATTGATGTTGCCCTAGTTTTGATTTTGTAACTTCTCTTCATCATCTATCTGCAAATGGCTGGAGCGGCATACAGAAACGGCAGGGGTTTGGGAACCAAATTGAGTCTGCCTTTTATTTACATGTTCATAAACTTAAGCAAATTGGTTTTCCTCTTGGAACCTTGGTTTATTTACCTGAAACATCTGAGATAAATCGAGGGGGCCTGGCCTGGTGACAAGGATTCTTTAGCTGGTCAAACTTTAGTCAGGCTCCTGAACCTTCTCCTGGGCTTATGTATATGCACTTGCTTGTAAAATCCAGTTTTAGCAAGTATTCCTTACCCTCTGTAACTCACCAGCCTCAGCCTCTATATCCCATCTTGCACTGGCCATCCCCCATATCTAATCCACCTGCCCTGCCTTCAGCAAGAATCCTGTGAGGTCCAACTACTCAGAAACTCCTTACTCTTGAGGTTTCCTTTAAGTAATTTTCCACTGACCTCAGCCTGCTCCTTGGCTATAAATTCCCCTTTGGACATCTGTATTCAGAGTTCTGTCCAACCTCTCTCCTCATCCCCATGCTGTAAAATCCCATTACTATGGGCCCATGGCAATGGTCCTAAATAAAGTCAGCCTTATCATTTTGGCCAATGTCATTAGATTTTTTCCCCCTTACTGTCAGGCCCTGGGATTAAGGGACTGAAAAAATTTACCCTTTTCCTTTCCCCAGAAGCAAGATCCTTGCTATTGGGATTCTTGACTTCACCTTTTGAGATTCTTGATACTTTTGCTTCCGACCTGCTCCTCTAATCAAAAGTTCCATGTTATCTGGATGTCTTCTTTGCAGAAATGTCTGTTCATGTCCTCTGTCCATTTCTTGATTGGATTATTTGTTCTTTGGGTGTTGAGTTTTCTAAGCTCTTCATAGATTTTGGATACTAGCCCTTTATCTGATATGTCGTTTGCAAATATCTTCTCCCATTCTGTGGTATATATATACAATGGAATACTATGCAGCCATCAAAAGAAATGAAATCTTACCATTTGCGACTACATGGATGGAACTAGAGCGTATTATGCTTAGCGAA
>ML108017.1:47445-62877 GCA_003697995.1 Taxidea taxus jeffersonii
GGGGGAGAGGGGTTGGGAGAGGGTGGTGGGGTTACATTATATGTTTAAATAAAAAAGCTTAAAAATATATAAAAAAAAAAAGTAAAAGAAGCAAGGGGAAAAAAAAAGTTCCATGTTAGAAAGAATTAAGAGGCACAATAGTTTAAAGCCAAGGACCCAAGAGCAAGTATTCTTTGTCTTCTCTTTGTCCTTTCAAGGTGTTCAGAGAAGAAAAGTTTCTTGAGGACACTAGCTGTGACTCGGATGAGAAGGACCCATGTCCTGGAAAGAACTGGAGATTCTGGTATTTTTGCTTTCTGTTTTTCAGAGTGAAAATATTTGAAATGTGTGTGTAAATGTCCATGCATTATTATAATCTCATACTTTATCTTCATTTCTGATTGCTGTAATCAGCAATAGCTTGGAACACGTCAGCTTTCCGTCTCTTCCCCTGTTAAGCAGGTAATGATCTATAAACAAAGGCTTGAAGAAGTGCTACTTAGAGGGACTTCTTCCTCCTTTGGTAAAGTAAAGAATGTTTCCCTCCTATAAATGAGTCCGCATCCACTAATTTAGCTTTTTCTTGCAGTATATTCAGGGGCCCCACTCACCTCTTCTGTGTAGAGTTTAATTACACATGAAAGGGTATGTATGAGCTCTCCCTTGCCACTGTAATAAAATGCTTCAGATTCAGCTTCATAAAACAAAATTTTGTTTATTGGCTCTACTTCTGTATGTCAGAAGTCTGAGGGGGCTCCTCTAGGCTCTAGGCTCCGGGTCTCACCAAGGGAAAGCAAGATGTGGCCTGGATAAGGCCCTTCCTGGAGGCTCTGTGAAAGGATCCACTCCCAAGTTCACAGAGACTGTTGATAGAAGTCCATTCTGGCTGTCAGTAGGGGCTGCTCTCTGCTTCTGGAAGCCACTGAGGTTCCTTCTCATGAGGTTTCCTACCTCTCACTCTTCACAGCTCTCTGAGTTTTCACTCTGCTACCAGAGAAAGGTCTATGACTTAAGGCTCATATGATTAGATCATATGAATAATCTCCATGTTGCTTATGTGTAGGGGCCAAGGGCAGGCCACCTCAAATGTGCCACTTTGGTATATTGATTAAAGAAAAGTTGCTTAAGAGACAGCCTGGATGAGGACACTCAGAGCCTCCTCTGTCTCCCTTCTGGAAGCAGGAAAGAAATCTCCTATGGGAAAGGTACCCATACTAGGAGGTAAAGACACACCCTATGGCCAGAGATAGGAAATTTAGAGCCAAGAAGGCTCTTGTCAATGATCTTGGTTATTTTTACTGATTTACTCCCCCAGCCCAAATTCTGTGTAGAATTCCTTATTAATTGAAACTCCCAAGTTTCTTTTGTCTTGTCAATTCCTTGCAGAATTGTTGTCTCTTTGTCTAAACAGTATTAAAAAATGCCTGCCTTGGTCATTTCTTTAGGTCTCAGTTTCATTATTGGGCCTCTGCATGCAAGCAATGAAACTCCGGTTTTTCTCCTGTTAGTCTATCTTATGTCAGTTTAATTCTTCATTAAAGAGGAACTTGAAGGGTGGAGGAAGAATTTTTCCTTCTCTACATAGGTCAAGTGTGCTATATAACACAACACAGCCATGGAAATATCTCTGCACATCCACGGGTTCCAGGGATTATGGCATTAAATCTTGACTGCTGTTCCTAGAACTTCTGCCTAACATTTTTCTATTTCTATTTTCTACCATGTTTCTACAGAAGGATGGTTTCCCTCCTTGCTTCCTTTTCCATGTTCTCTTAAATGTTCTCAAAGAGGATACCTCACATTGCTAGATAAGAAAGACCAGGAGACTGGGGCACCTGGATGACTCAGTAGGGTAAGTGTCTGCCTTTGGCCTGGGTCATGATCCCAGGGTCCTGGGATGGAGTCCGGCAGTGGGCTCCCCACTTGGTGGGGAGTCTGCTTATCCTTCTCCCTCTTCCTCCTCATGCTCTCTGTCTCTCTCAAATAAATACATTAAATATTTAGAAAGAAAAAGAAAGAAAGAAAGGAGGGAGGGAGGGAGGGAGGAAGGAAGGGAGGAAAGGAAGAAAGAGAAAGAAAGAATGAATGACCAGGAGATTGAATAAAAGTGAGCAAGGCAGAGTGAGAAATGAAATAAAAACAGAGATTGTACAACGATTTCTTAAGTTAACATCACAAAAATCAGAGCTTGTGTGATGGAGCGGGACCCTGGGTGGCTCAGTGGGTTAAGCCACAGCCTTCGGCTCGGGTCATGATCCAGTGTCCTGGGATCGAGTCCCACATCGGTCTCTTTGCTCAGCGGGGAGCCTGCTCCCCCGCCCACCTGCCTCTATGCCTACTTGTGATCTCTGTCTGTCAATTAAATAAATAAAATCTTTAAAAATAAATAAATACAATCAACTCTGTTTCTGAAGTACCTGGCTAACATGGAGGAGGAACATATACAAAGTCCAAGTTTCCTTGGGTTGGGAAGAATACCTCATGGAGCCTGATGATTTAGCTGGGTTGTCTGAGGTGCTAGATTATGTATATAATGACCAACAACGCCCTTTGATAGGAGTCAACATTTATCTACCTTTGATAGGTAGTCAACATTTGTCTATCAACTATTAGATCAGTTCAACAAGACCAGAGCAAGGTAAGAAAGTTCTTAATTAAAACCAGAGGTTTGTTTTTTAGGACTTGATTTATACATTTATTTTAATTATCTATTTATTTATATTTAAATATATGCCACAGTGTGCTATCACCAAAGCTTTTGAAATAGTTTGTTGAAATCTTCCGTGTGCTCTGGGCAGACAAAGCCTCCCTCATGCAGACAAAATACAGCATGAAAAGTATCTAGCCCATAATTCTGATTGCATGCATTCATTTCTCAATAAATGTCCAGGGTTTACAATATGCTAGACAGTGATGTGGGTTTGGGAGACACACTGATGTGGGTTTGGGAAAGCCACCAATGTGGGTCTGAGAGAACAAGACCAGCCCAGTCCCTGTCCTCATGGAACTTCTGTTCTAGACCTTTG
Organism: Taxidea taxus jeffersonii; assembly: GCA_003697995.1. Lineage (NCBI taxonomy): Eukaryota > Metazoa > Chordata > Mammalia > Carnivora > Mustelidae > Taxidea > Taxidea taxus. Next base: position 50,451 of record ML108017.1, read on the forward strand.
TGAACTAAGTGGCCACACAGATGCAAAGTTCAGGCCTACAGGACAGTGGTAGCTGTCAGAACTGGGTCCGAAGTAGACACGTTTCAAGTGCTAGTGATCCTGTGACAGGCCCAGACTTTGGCCAGAAAGATATTTAAAGCCAAGGCAATGTCCTTGTTTTGTGTGAGGAGAGGAAACTCCTGGAAACTCCAGACTTCCCCTGACCCTGTCTGGGAAGGTGATGGAATCCCACAGGAAGAATTAACTTAGAGGCATCAAGCAGGTTTGTCCAGGAAATGTAGGAACATCATATCATTCAAAGTACATAACAAAATCTGGTCTTGCCTAGGACTTTGGGTAAGATAGTGATTGAGCACAGGGATCTAAGTGCTTCTATTTCCATTAATTTCATTAGAATGATTGATACATAGTAAAAATATGGAAAATGTCTCATCAGACTTGAGTTGCAATCAAAAGTAAAAAATAAACTTCAGGGATCTCTAAATTATGCCCTATTTTCATCCAGGGAGAAATAAACAGGTGAGCCTAAATCTCCAGAGGGTCATTGAGCAGGCTTAGAAAGCAGAGTCAATGAGAGAATTGGTCCATAAACAAACTTCAAAAATTAAATGTGACAAATCTTGCCTGATTGGGACTTGCAGATGCCAAATGAAAGACGGGGGAACAACAGGGAAATACTACCTTGAACCTAGCCACAGGAGGGAGAAGTGAAGAAAACTGCTATACCCCCAAGGAGCACATGGCTGCCCTCCTGAGTTTGGTCTGTCCCTGTGAGGAAGGTGAGAAAACCCTAATGGAGTGCCACTCCCCTATCACCAGGAGAGACAAAGGGCAAGGCTGTGAGGCAGGACCAGCCGGCCTCAGGCAGCTCTCTTGCTCCAATCCTTTTGTCCTTGAAAGCAACTGCACTGAGTGCCCCCAGTCTCATGAGCTTAGAGAAAGTGGCCACTGCAGCCAGCCTGGGCTCTGGCATGGGATCGTGAACATCCACACAGCAAAAGGAGCTTTTACCTACCCGTTGTACACTGCATCTCACAGAGAAATCCTTCCCAGCAGTAGAGAGTCAGTGAGTTATAGAGCTAGGATTCTAAATGAGACAATCAGATCTCAGAGGCTGGGCTCTTCCTGCCTATACTATGTTGCCTCTTTCACTAAGAACACTGAACACTGCTACAAAGCCTAGCCTGGTGCATGGGGAGCCATGGCAGAAATTTGGCCCTGGTGTCACCTCACCAATGAAAAAGAAGAATCGTAGGCATTATACAGGTCTAATGCGACTCTGGAAGCCATGGGCCCTGCCACATTCTGCTCAAGGCTGCAAAATTGCTGAATTTTTTTCATCAGGTATTAGAAAGAACACTCCTTTCCTCTTTTGTGTGTCCTTAGAGCGTTTGGTCAGAGATCATCATAATTCTCTAACAACTCACATCAGTTACTATTTCACTGAAGGACAATACTGGCTAATTGCAGAATTTGGACTCTAAGAGTGAGCACACTGAGAGAAACCACACTTCTTGAGAAGAGAGCACTGAATCAGGTATAGAGAAAAGCCCCGCCTGTGGCTAGTGTCTTCATTAGGGAGGTAGCAATCCCCAGAGAGAAGCATGTTCTCAGAGGGCCAGCCTCCCCTGGCCAGAGCACGTGTTCTCTGCCAACCACCATGGGCACCTTGGAGGGAGCTGGGGCCTATCTGTGCAGAAGGCACAAAGCAGCTGGGAGCTCTAACCATGACAATGACACAAACGTATCTTGTCTCCATTGCACAAGGAAGGAACATGGGCAGAGAGGAGAATGCAGAGGCCCTGGCCTTCCTGGGCTCTCAGAAGCAAGACAGCACACTCGGGTTTTGAATGGGATTCAAGGAGAGCTCTGATGTGAAGTAGCCCTGGGTTCAAACCCCAACTCGACTCTTCCTTCCGTGGGTGACCTGGACCAGGTTGCTGGACTTATTGCAGACTCGTCTGCATGGGAAGACTATTACCTAGCTCCTGGTTGGTATAGGAATCAAATGTTACAGGGATGTTAGCTTAGCGAGTGACTGTCACTCACACACAGACCCATTCTTAATTTTGTCCACCCGAGTTTATTTTCCACATATCAGCACGGCACTCAAAGGGAACTTTTAAAGTCATGAACAGGGCCATGCAGTTTCCCCATTCCAGCCCTTGCATGGTTCCTCCTCACCCTGAAGCAAATCCACAGGCCTCCCTGGTCTGCATAGCCTGTGCACGGCTGCTATTCCAATCCCATCTCCTTCCCCCTCCCCCTTTGCCTGATGGGCTACCGCTCCACCGATGGAATCACAGCCCTTCCCCCCACTTGTCAAGTGTGCCCCAAGTGAGGGCCTTTGCACGTGCTGTTCCTTCTTACTCAATACTCTTCCTCAGATATTTACATGACTCACTCCTTCAGTTCATCAAGGTCTCTGTTCCAAGGTCAATCTTCAGAACACTTCGCTGACCAAGCTGTCAAAAATAACTACCTGTCTATGCTTAATCACCTTGCCCAACTTTCATCACTTTCTTAGACATCACATTATACATTTATTTATTCACCTATTGTCTGTTTTCTGTAACACACTGTGGGTTCTGTCTTCCATTCACCAATGTCTAGTTCAGTCCAGGCAGACAGAGATAATCTATAAACGTGGGTTAGCTTTGCTCTCCTTTTATCATTCCCCACCCTCCTTGCAATACCCTAGCCCCTAGGATCTCATTTCAGAAAACAGGACAAGCAGAGTTGCATTTTCACAATCGAAGAAGTCAAGCCATCCATGCTAGGACAGGGACCACCAACTTTGCTGTGAAATCCACATCAAGATTTCTTGCTGTCTACTTCCTCCTGTGTGTCATGGCCACACAGAGCTTCCTGAGCTCTATGTCCATTTCCACCACCAAGAGGAGGCAGGATGACAAAGCTCACTCCCAGGACTGCCTGCCTCATCTTTGGGCCTCCAGTTCCTTCTCCCCAGTGAGTACCCAAATGTATCAGTAAGGTCTGTAGTCTCTGGCTCATATCATTCTAGGCACCTGGTGTGCTTTATGAAGCTTTATGACACTAGATACAGAATAAATAATAATATACTGTCTGATGGTTCCTGCATGACTGCTGCTATGATGAACCATTCAGGTTCATGAGCAAATAGAAGGGTAAATGAAGAAACAATCTGTTGTGTTGCCCCTAAAAATAAATCTAGGAACACTGAGATTCATCAGGAGTTGAAATATTTTGTTGACAAAGCCACAGAGATAATAGGTGTGTTTAAATATGCCTCTTTTTTTCACAGCTTCAATGTGCATGTTAGCATACCTTCCTCCAGTCCTCACAGCCACATGAAGGCAGAGGAGCCACTTGGAGCTAGGGAGAGAGCAGGCTTGGACCCCAGGTCATAGTTTGTGAGCTAAGGCAATGACTCAGATGTATTATGTCTAGGAAACTGGTTTCCTTCTGACCCTCAAAGGCCAGCAGTTAGGTGTTCAGAAATAGGCAGTAATGAGTGTTTGGTCCTTTAACAGACCCTAGTCACTTTATATATCCAGGGCTATAATTCCTTCTTTTTAAACTCTTGTACATTTTAAAGGGACTTGAGGAAAGGGAGCAATCTTTCACAGTTTTTGTCCCAGTAAATGTATATTGCTGAAGGTCTGAATGCCTAATAGCAGCAAAACACTTGGTTCCCAAGATTGGATTCTATTAAAAAAACGGATTGATCTACCATAAGATTCCATTTACAGAATAACCTTGAAATGACAAAATTACAGCGATGGAGAACAGATCAGCAATTGCCTGGGGTTAGGTGTGGGGGAAGGTATGACCATTCAGAGGTAACATGAAGGAGATTCTTCGTAGGGATAGAAAAGTTCTGTTTTGACTGAGGTGTGCTGAAATTTCATAGTACTATACCCCACATCCTCCACCATTTAAACTGATGAAAACCAAATTGGGTTTATAGTTTAATCAATAGTACTATGCCACTGCCAACTTCTTGGTTTTGAAAATGCACAATGGTATATAAAATACTATCACTGGGGAAAGCAGGGTGAATACACAGATACTTTTTTTTAACTTCAATGAGCCTAAAGTTAGTTTAAAATAAAAAGTTAAAAAGCTGGAAAAAAATACCTGATGGCAAGTCTTCAGTTCTGTTACGTAGAGTCACTATGCCCCAGCGTCTCTCCCACTGCAGTGATTCAATACCTGGTAGAGCTATTTTATGACTCTGAAAAGTAAACAGGAGCAGGTGGATTGGGAAAGAAGACCAGAATTCAAAATGCCATCAAGATAGTAATGAGTTTACATGTTTTTTTCCTCCAAGATCCCTTGGCCTGTATGTGCTTCAAGCCGAAACCTAGCAGCGGCCATCAGCACAGAGAGACCTCCGGGAAGATCCCTCTGGTCCTCACTCCAAGAGCTGGAAAGGGAAGTTGGAAATTGCAAAGAGAATGGGAAAATCCTCTGGAGTTTTGCTGTTGTTGTTTGGTTTGTTTGTTTTCTTTTCTCTGGTGTCTCATGCCCAGCCCCCAAACAATAATATGATGGAAGTGGCAGAGGCAGAGGCCCCTCCAGTCAGTGGGGTTGGGACCTCGGGAGTGTAGAGTGAACCACCACTGCTTTTTTTTCCCCCATGTCCTCTTTCCACTTGACCCCAGATATAGGTTCAGTCTCAGCAGTGCAGGGCAAGGAGGGAAAATAAAGCCACAGCACTTTGTCTGGAGGATAAAAGGGAGGTGCTCCAGAGGGGCCTTTTGTAATCTGTTAAAAACTGATGGATATATTAGAACTGGGAGACAGTGGAGAAGGAGGATATCAAGAAAACTACCCCACAAAGTGGTATGGGAAATCCTGGGCTCACTTCACTTCACACTACACACAGACATGGATCCCATTCAACTAAGTATAAGAAAGAGTTGGAGAACTGAACTAACAAACAGATCATTGTCCATGTCCCTGACTGAGTACAGGGTGCCACATACCTTGCACAATTCTGAATAGCACTGCAAGCAAGACATTAAACACTAAACTGAGATTTGGTGCACATACCATGGAAGGTAAGTTGAAATTCATAGTCTGTACCAAGCCAGGGCAGTTAACTACTAAAAGTATAATACCAACATTTTTCCATAGAATTTAAATATGACCCAGAAATATATACATCATATTCAAAATACCAGAAAACAGTCCAAAACTACTTTCCTTACCAAAAAATAAAAATAAAAACAAAACAGGAAATGTTCAACTTGTATGGGAAAAAATAACCAACAAATGTCAATGTGACAGTGATGTTGGAATTACCTGGAAAAGAGTACAAAAGCAGCTATTATACAAATGATCCAATAAACAATAGTAAACACTCAAAAAAGGGGCAAAACAGAAAGTCAGCAAGGAAATAGAATATACAAAGGAGATCCAAATAGAAATTTTGGAACTGAAATGTATAATAACCAAAACTGAAAACTCATTGGATGGACTTAATAGCAACAACAGAGAGAAAACAGATTGAAAAAACAATGAATAGAGCTCCAGAGACTGTGTGACAATAACAAGAAATTAACATTAACATTCATGTCAGTAGAATTCTAAAAGTAGAGAAGTATAGTGTTGGAAAAGCATTTGAAGAAGAAATGACTGAAAATGTCCCAATTTTGGCAAAATATGTAAGTCTATAGATCAAAAGTCAGTAAAATCTAAGCAGGATAAACCCAAGGAAAACCATACCTAAACATTATAATCAAACTGCTGAAAATTAAAGCAAGTAAAAAAAATTATGAAAGTATTAGAAAACAATACATTATCACTAAAGAAGCAGTGATTTCAAATGACTATATATTTCTCAGAAATCATGAGGGCCAAAAGAAGTAGCACTTTTTAATTTTTATTCAAAATTTTATTTATTTATTTAACAGAGAGAGAGAGGTCACAAGGAGGCAGAGAGGCAGGCAGAGAGAGAGGGGGAAGCAGGCTCCCTGCTGAGCAGAAAGCTGGATGTGGGACTTGATCCCAGGACTCTGAGACCATGACCTGAGATGAAGGCAGAGGCTTAACCCACTGAGCCACACGAGGACCCCAAATTTTTTATTTTTAGTCAAGTGCAGTAGTGAGAAGGGGTGAAAGAGTAGAACACGGAGTTAAATATGTAACTGACAGTGAGCAATCAGTTGAGATAACTTAATACCTTTAGACCAGCCAGAAGTACCATATTTTTTTAAATGATGAAAGAAAAGTCCTATTGACCAAGAATTCTACCTACAGTGAAATTGTCCTCTGGAGTGAAGATAAAATAAAGACATCCCCACATGAAGAAAAATCAAGACAACTTTTGTTAGCACACTTGCTTAAAAAGAATTGCTGATTCTCCAGACAGAAGAGAATTGGGGCGGGGGCGGGGGGAGAGAATTGGTATTAGAAGGAAACTTCAAACATTAGGAATGAAGGAAGAGCAACAGAAATAGTAGATATCTTGGTCAATGTGACAAACTATTCTTTTCTCAAGTTCTAAAAATATATCTAATGGTTGAAAATGAAAAATTTCAACATTGTCTAATTAGGTTTTTAATGTAAATTGTACTATGTAAGACTCCTATAACAGAAAAGGCAGAGAGTAAAGATTCTATATGGAGACAGATTTTATAAATTCCACTTGATGTGATAAAATACTTTGGAGTCAATAAAAAATAAAGTATGCCTATTGTAACTGTAAGAATTGACACTAAAAACCTATATAAACAGAGAAAGTCAAAATCACAATAGATATATTAAAATGTAATTTAAAAAACAATATTCACCCAAATGACAGGGGAATGAAAAATAGAGGAAACAGAACACAGACAATCAAATAGTAGACCTAAATCTAAACCTATCAATAATTATATTAAGGGGCACCTGGATGGCTCAGTGGGTTAAAGCCTCTGCCTTCTGCTCAGGTCATGATCCCAGGGTCCTGGGACTGAGCCCCGCATCGCATTGGGCTCTCCGCTCAGCAGGGAACCTGCTCCCCCACCCCTGCCTCTCTCTGCCTGCCTCTCTGCCTACTTGTGATCTGTCTGTCAAATAAAAATAATAATAATAATAATTATTATTATTATTATAGTAAATGTCAACAGTCTAAATATGGCAATTAAATGAGAGAAGTTTTCAGGATGGACTTTTTAAAATAACCCAACTATATGTTGCCTACAACAAACTCACTTCAAATATAAAAAATAAATGGGTAAAAAGATAGACAGTTATGTCTCATAAAAACATTAAGCCAAAGAGAGCTAGAATAGCTATATTAATATGAGATGGGGGCACCAGCATGGCTCAGTTGGTTAAGCATCTCTCTTTGGCTCAGGTCATCATCCCAGGATGTGTGGATCAAGCCCCACACTGGGCTTCCTGCTCAGCAGAGGGCCTGTTTCTCCCTCTTCCTTTGCCCCTCCCGCCCCCCACTGGTGCACTTGCACTCTCTCTCTCTCAAATAAATAAATAAAATCTTACAAAATCAGACAAAGAAGACTTTGTAATACAGAAAGTTACCAGGGATTGTGAGGGTCATTGCATGCTGATCAAAGATTCAATTCATGAAAAAGAAACACAATCCTACACTCATATGTACCCAAGAACAGAGTCAATATGCAAAACTGACAGAAATTAAAAGAGAAATGGGAACATTCACAGTTATATTTGGAGAATTCAACACGTGCCCCTAAGTAATAGAACTAGAAGTCAGACTATTAGCAAGGATTTTGAAGAATTAAGCAAACCCACCAACCAACTGGATCAAAATGACGTTTATAGAGCACTCCACAAAACAATAGCAGAATACACATTCTTCTTGAGTCCACATAGAACATTTACCAAGCTAATCCATATTCTGGGTAATAAAAACAAATTTCAATACATTTAAAATAATCAAATTCTAAGTATGTTTTCAGATCTTGATGAAATTAAACTAGAAATCAATAAAAGATAACTGGAAAATCTCCAGACACCATCAAATAGAACACTTCTAAATAATCCATAGGTCAAAGAGGAAATCCCAAGGTAAATTAGGAAAAAAAAGTGAATGTAAAAAAAATTTAAAAATACAATATCAAGAGTTTGAGGTATATTTAAACAATGCTTGGAGTGAAGTTCATAGCAACAAATACTTCTATTGGAGAAGAAAAAAATGTCTCAAATCAATAATCTGTGCTTTCAACATAATAACTGAGAAAAGAAAGAGTGAAAAAATACTCAAAACAAGCATAAAGAAAGAAATAATAAATAATGACATTTAATAAACTTGAAAACAAAAAATAAATATTAATGAAAGCAAAAGTTGATTCTCTGAAAGATTAATAAAATTGATAAACCTCTATCAAAACTAATGAAAAAAGAAGACAACACAAGCTACCAATCATAGAAATGAAAAAAGACTTTTCACTAAAGATACTATAGACATTTAAAAGGATAACAAGTGAATATTCTGCCTAACTGCACTCTGGTCAAAAATTTGCTTAAGGTGGTACAATTCCTTGAAAACTATAAATTACCCAATTCACACAAGTTATAATAGGTAGTCTTATAAATATTACAAAATGGAATAAATATTAGAGAAATGGTATTTGTAGTTTAAAAATCTTCTGAAAAAGAAATCCTCAGGTCCAGATGGTTTTACAGGTGAATTACATTAAAGATTTAAAGAATTAACACGATGTCTCTCAGATATAGGAACAAAAGGAAACATTTCGTAAATCATATTATGAAGCCCACATCCCGCTATAGCAAAACTAGACAAAAACCATAGGAAAAAAAAAAAAACTACAGACCAATATCCTTCATCAAAAGACTGGGACATCTGGTGGCTTCAGCAAAAACTGGGGCATGTTGGTAGCTCAGTCAGTTAAGTAAACATCTGACTCTTGGTTTTGGCTTAGGTCATGATCTTAGGATCATGCACAGAGCCTGCTTGTCCCTCTCTCTCTGCCCCCCCATAAATAAATAAGATCTTTACCAAAAAAAATACAAAAATTATCAACACAATATTACCAGATTACATGAAGTAATGTATGAATAATCATAATACACCACAACCAAGTGGGATTTATCCCAAGAGAATAAGGCTGGTATTTTAAAAGCAGTCAATGTGACACATCATATTCAAAGTCCAAAGAAGAAAAGATACATTATCAGATAAACTGATGAAGGAAACTAGTTTGAAGAAATTCGGTATTAATTCATGATAAAATGTAGGAATAGAAGGGAACTGGATAAACTGGGCTTCATCGAAATGTAAAACTTCAGCCCTAAGAAAGACACTGTTAACAGAATGCAAAAAGTAAAAAGACTGGGACAAAATAGTTGCCAAATATGTATCCAATAAAGGGCTATGAAGAACTCCTAAAACTTTAAAGCAAGGACACAAACAACTCAATTAAAATGGGCAAAAGATCTGAACAGAGAATTCACCAAAGAAGAAAAACAGATAGCAAATAACCATATGAAAAAATGTTCAAGGGGCGCCTGGGTGGCTCAGTGGGTTAAAGCTGCTGCCTTCGGCTTGGGTCGTGATCCCAGGGTCATGGGATCAAGCCCCGCATCAGGCTCTCGCTCTGTGGACAGCCTGCTTCCTCCGCTCTCTACCTGCCTCTCTGCCTACTTGTGATCTGTGTCTGTCAAATAAATAAATAAAAATCTTTAAAAAAATAAAAATAAAATAACATGTTCAACATCACATGTCCCTAAGTATGGCAAATTAAGATAACAATAATGTACCACTGTACACCCTTTAGCATAGTCTACATCTAGAACACTTGACAACATGAAACACTAGTGAGTATTCAGAACAACGGGAACTCTCAATCATTTCTTGTGGAAATGCAAAATGATACAGCCTCCTTGGAAGATAGTCTAGCAGTATCTTACAAAGGCAAACATGTCTTATCATACATTCCAACAATAACTCTCCTTCCTGGCCACACAAAAACCTACACATGAATTTCGTAACTGCCAAATCTTGGAAGCAACCAAGATGTCTTTCAGTAGATAAATGGGTAAATAAACTTTGGTGCATCTGGATAATGGAATATTATTCAGCACTGAAAATGAATGAGTCATCAAGCACAAAAAGACACAGATGAACCTTAAATGCCTATTATTATGCGAAACAAATCAGTCTGAAAAGGCCACATCTGTATGACTCCTACCATATGACATTATGAATTTTAGGTAAAACTATAGAGAAGAAAAGATCAGTGGTTTCCAGGGACTAAGGGATGAATAGGTAGAGCACAGGAGATTTTTAGGACAGTAATGCTATACTGTATGGTGGATACGAGACATTTGCATTGGTTAAAACCCATAGAACTTTACAACTGAAAAAGTGAATCCTAATGTAAACTATAGGATTCCATTAATAAAAATGTATCAGTGTCACTTTGTCAAGTCACACAAAACTACCACATTAATATAAGATGATAACCGTGCATGGGTGGTGGGGTAAAAGGGGGTATATGGGTGACTCTGTACCATCTGTTGAATTTTCTGCAAAGCTAAAAGTGCTCTAAAATAGTCTCTTAATTAAAAAGTCATAGAACGGTACACTAAAATAAAATCCACTTTACTATATTGATCACTTAAAAAGCAAGTTAATAATGAAAGTCATGCATTCTTCCTCTTCTTTCACTAATTAGTGTCAGTTGGTCTCCATCTTATAAGACTCACCAGTCCCATGGAGGTTTTTCCTTTCTTCCATAGTCATTTTAGAGTTCTAGCTGATCATTTTACTTACTTTCTTTTGCCAAACCCACCTGGAAAGTGTGCAACTATTCAACTATCTTCCTTTTCCACCTCCACACAGAGGACACTGAACACTGCGGGAGAAAGCCTCCAAAGCAGATCCTTAGGATGGTAGCCATCGCAGCATCTCTGAATTCCAGGAACTGCCTAGTGCCCAGCACTACTCAGTGTTCCTATCATATGTTTCCCATGAGATCTTTGTCCACAATGGTGATTTTAAATCTCCATTTTTCTTAAATATCTGACCCTACCATCTTGCTTTTGCTCAGCAGTTGACGTTTCATCACAAATGAAATAGGAGTCATCACATGAGATCCACCACCAATTCCCATTATTGAACTTACAAAGGAAGCCCTATCCAGAATCATTGTTTCTTATTTCTGCCTATTAAAATGCAAAGCTTATTCCTCCAGTTTTGTCTCCTCAAAACCTCACCCTGTTAATTACTCTTATTTCTATTATCATTCTGTTATTTTCAAAGCACCCCCCTCTCTGCAAGATTTTTCCTGAAAGCGTTTATATGTCATAAAATTTTTTTCTACTTGGGAAAAATCCCTCTTCAAATTAATATTAGAGCTTTTATCTTATTCTCACTTCTCCTTATTAATATCTACCTACTGTCATTATCTCTGATTCCTCACTTTCCATTCACAGCTCAATCCAAATCATCTGGTTCTTTCCATAAAAACTGTACTTACAAAGGTGCCAATGAGCAGTTTGATGCCAGATCTAATGGGCACTTTTTCATTGTTATTTTTCTTGATCTCTTCTCAGCCCTTAAAATTTTCACCCTTAGTTTTTGTGACTTAATGATACTCTTATTCCATGGCTCATCTTTATTTGTTTGCTTGCCTCATCACAGACTCCATTGTCAGTTTTTATTCTTTTATTCTTCACTTAAACATCGGTCCTCATACCCTACACATGGTCTCTAGACAACCTCTTTCACTCTATACATTCAATTAAGAACATTAATTTCCCTGTAGCTCTCTCTCCTGAATTTCAGTTTTACAATTTATCTCCTACCAGTGTCCTCTGCTTATATTTCCAAAAGTACCTAAAAATTAAAATATAAATCTGAATTCATTACTCACTCTTCTTTCCCAATCATTCCTGGAATAATTGTCAATCAAATGACCCAAACTGGAATCCTGGGAGGGCAATCCAAACATATTTCTCTCTCCAACTCTTCATACCTAGTCAATTCCTAAGCCCTATTTGTTCTACCACAGAAATATCTCTTGAATACTACATGTTTGTCTCCAAAGTCAACCAAACACAAGTCCCCCCACCATCATACCTCATATGAATTGTGAAACTAGTTCCTTAACTGGGCTGTTGCCTTCAACTTCTTTCCCCTGTATTTTTTTCCACATAGTAACCAGGTTTATCTTTCTCAAACAAGGTTCTGATCATATCACTTCTCTGATGAAAATATTTCAACAATCCCTCTTGTGTTTAAACTAAAAACTTCTTACCAGAATTAAAAAATCTTTCACAATTTGACTCATCAGAAGTCTCCCAACTCAGCCGTCACCACTGCCCATACACACTCTATTTTCCAATCAATCTCAATCACATGCAGTTTTCAGAGTTCACTGTTCTGTCTCATGCCTCTGGGCCTTTGAAAATGGTGCCCCCATTCCAGAAGACTCTGAATTTTTTTTTT
>ML108018.1:0-48833 GCA_003697995.1 Taxidea taxus jeffersonii
TTTGTGGTGAGTTTTTCCGCCTTGTCATTTTGTCCAGATAAGAATGCGCTGTTCTCCCTGTTAAGTGAACTTGGTTTTGGCTGGATTTCTTGTTGATCTTCTGGGGAGGGTCCTGTTGTAGTGATTCTCAAGTGTCTCTGCCCCAGGCGTAATTGCACCGCCCTTACCAGGGGCCGGGCTAAGTAATCCTCTCAGGTTCGCTTTCGGGGAGCTTTTGTTCCCTGAACGCTTTCCGTAGAGTTCCAGAGGACGGGAATGAAATGGCAGCCTCCCAGTCTCCGGTTTGGAGGAGCCGAGAGCTCGGGGTCCCAGTCTTCAGTGCGCCTTCAGAGAAAAGCGTTTAATCACTCCCGTCTCCCCAGCCTCCCTTTGCGCTCGGAGACCGCGCTCAGAGAAAATCGTGCATAATCAGTCCCGTCTCACTGGCTTCTGGGAGCGCTCCGAGCTCACCCAGCCTGTGACCAAGCGTCTCTGTCTCTGGCAGAGTCCCACCTGGAGTCTCCGAACCCCGTAGATCCCTGAGCTCTCCCGGGTCAGAGTCTCCCCGATCTTGTGGGGACCCCTCGCACAGAGCACCGGCCGGTGTCACAGACCACAGCTCTAGGAAACCTCGGCTCTGTCTCCTCAGCCGGCTTCCCTGCTCTAATACCTGTGAGCTCTGCGACACTCAGACACCCCCGATCTTTCTGTGACCCTGTGAGACCTGAGTCCACGCTGCCCCCGTGAGGTCTTCACCCCAGTTTAGCCTCTGAAGTGATGTCCCTCCCTGGAGCAGACTTTTAAAAGTCCTGATTTTGTGCTCCGTTGTTCTGCCGCTTGCCGGGAGCCGGCTCCTCCCCCTGGGGTCTATCTTCCCGTCGCGTTGGATTCACTTCTCCGCTGGTCCTACCTTTTAGAAAATGGTAGATTTTCTGTTTCTGGAATTGTTGTTTTTCTTCTCTTTGATCTCCTGTTGGATTCGTAGGTGTTTAGAATGGCTTGATAGGCTATCTAGCTGATCTCCTGCTGCCTGATGTCGTCTCAGCCTGCTACTTCTCCTCCATCTTGACTCCTCCCTGCCCAATCTTCATTTGTTTATTATTATTTTCTCCTTCTGTCATTTGGCTTGTGTGCTTTTCATTAGCCTGTTTTCCATATCTCTGATATATTCTGCATCCTCTTAAATCTATAATTGATTCTATTTTTAATTTCAGTTACTGTATTATTCAGCTCTGATTGGTTCTTTTTTACATTTTTTAAATATTGAAGGTCTCGCTGAGTTCACTCACTCTTTTCTCCAGCCTAGTGAGCAGCTTTATGATCATTACTTTAAATTCTTTATCAGGCATATTGTTTATCTCCATTTCATTTAGCTCCTTTCTCTGAGGTTTTGTCTTGTTCTTTCTTTTGGAGCATATTTCTGTCTCCCCATTTTTGCCTGACTCCCCATGTTTGTTTCTATGAATTAAGCAGAATAGCAACTTCTAAATTTGAAGGAAGGCTTGGTGTGCTTGGCGACTTTCACTAGCTGGAGGTGTGGCTGGCATGGGTTGGGTGTCTTGAGACTCTCCACACAGTAGGCACCCTGGCAAGATAGCTGAAGTGGGTACAGGTCAGTGTGGTCCCTGGGCCTCCCAGCAGCAGGTGCCCTGGCAGGATAGTTAAAGCCAGAGTGTGTGCATGCCGAAGTGTCTCGAGGCTCTACACCCAGAGGAAATCTTGGCAGTGTAGCTGATGCTGATGTGGGTATTATTCAGGGTATCCTAGAGCTCTCCACACAGAGGGAACCCTAGCAGGACAGGTGAAGCTGAAGTGGGTGTATGCCAGGGGATCCCAGGGCTCTCTGTGCAGTGGGCACCCTGTCCCAACTGTGTGTTGCAGGTCAAAGTTTCAGGTTCTATACACTGAGGGCACTTTGGCGGGATTGCTGAGGTGAAGGGAAGCTGGGATATCTGGGGTACAATTTGCAGGGGGTGCCTCAGTTTGGTGGCTGGAGCTGAAGCAGTGTGTAGACCAGGGGACCCTTGAGTTCTTTGTACAGAAGGTGTCCACAGAAGTGGGCGCAAACAGGTATGTTCTAGGACTCTCTGTAGAGAGAGTGCCTTAGAGGGGTGTCGACTGGAGCTGAGGTAGGGTACATGCCTGGCCAGGGAGGGGTCCTGGGATACTCTGCGCAGGGGCTGCCATATATCATATTTTGTTTATCCATTCATCTGCTGGTAGACATTTAGGTTGTTCCTATCTTTGGCTACTGTTAATAATGCTGTTATGAATGCTGATGTACCAGTATGTGTTTGGGTCCTTACTTTAAATTCTTTTTGTTATGTATGTATGTATGTATAAATAAATAAATAAATTCTTTTTGGTATATACTCAGGAGACTTGCCAGGTCATACGGTAATCCTATGTTTAGTTTTTGAGGAATCACAAAAACTGTTTTTGACAGTGGCTGTACCATTTTACATTCCCACCAGCAATGTGTGAGGGATGCAGTTTCTCCATATCCTTGCTGATATTTGTTATTGTCCATTTTAAAAAAGAATATAACTATCCTACCAGGTGGGAAGTGGTACAGACTTCTATGTTCAAAGAATCACTTGGGAAACAACATGGAGGATGGACTGAAGGGGGAAAACCCAGGAAGCAGAGAAAATAGCTGAGAAGTTTTGCCAGAGATTGTTTTCTGAGCATTGGTCTAAGAGAGTAAGGTCCTGGACAGCAGCGTATGGAAAGGGAAGGGCATGTTATGAGAAGTTTAAAAGAGAATTCATGATTGTTGGTTAAGGAGAACAGGTATACAGGAAGTGTCCAAATTTTCTGACTTGGTTACCTATGTGGAGGATATTATATGCTGAGACCAAGGGATAAATGGTGAATTCAGGTTTGTGGGGGTTTTTTTGTTTTGTTTTGTTTTGTTTTTGGTGAATTCAGTTCTGGACACAATGAGAACATGGTAATTCTCAGATCTTCAACCGGGCAGTTGGATATGAGGACCTAGTACTTAGGGGTGACACCTGGTCTGGAGCTAGAGATTCACACATCTCTAATGTTCAGGAAGCCATTGCAGTGATTGGCATGGATGTGGTCACTGGGGGAAGTATAGAGAGTAGGAAGATTTGGGGACTGAGGATATACTCTGGGGGGACTCGGGCCTAAACACTGTAAAAGGAGGAAGGAAATCCTGCCCCAAATGTGAGAAAACATGGCTCTGAAGTAGAGTAGTATCTCGGAAACCAGAGGAAGAAGGTTTTAAAAAGAGGAAGGCATGAAAAGGAGCAAATCTGGAGAATGTTTTGATTGCATTTGCAATTACCTAGGTTTATGCTGCAAACAAGAAATGAATTGTTGGGCTAATACATGATCGTGCCTTTTCTCTGTTCTACCAGGGACCATTAAATAATAGTATGTTTGGATTTCATAAGTACAGAAGGTTTGGATTTCACCATTTCTGAGTTTTTTTTTCCCCTTGTAGTTCAGTTGACAGTGTTATATTAGATTTGTGTGTACAACACACAAATTCCACACAACTCAGTGCTCACTATGATATATGTACTTACCATCTATCAGGATGTAATGTTACTACAGTATTCTTGACTATACTCCCTATGCTATACATTTCATTCCTGTGACTTATTTATTTTTTTTTAAGATTCTATTTATGTATTTGGCAGAGAGGCAGGCAGAGAGAGAAGAGGAAGCAGGCTCTCCGCCGAGCAGAGAGCCCAATGCGGGGCTCGATCCCAGGATCCTGGTATCATGACCAGAGCCGAAGGCAGAGGCTTTAACCCACTGAGCCACCCAGGCACCCCTCCTGTTACTTATTTATAACTGGAATTTTGTACCTCTTAATTCCTTTCACCTATTTTGCCCATTCCCTCATCTACCTCCCCTCTGGCAATCACAAGTTTGGTCTCTGTATTTAAGAGTCTATTTTTGTTTGTTCTGATACATTTGGAAATATATTTTTTAAAATATGCATTTTTAAAAACTACTCAGCCTGCATCATTTTTTAATGTGGAACGTATTCTGTCACCATCAGTATATTCCACTATAGCAGTGGTCTGGTGGTAACTACATGTCTCACATACACATACACTGTGTGTGTATATATACATATATAGCCCCACACGCATATACACATTTGGCATATTCTGCTAGGGAATATACTACTGTGACTATTAATATTATTGCCAAGTGACTGGAGTTTCCAGTTTTCAGTGATATTTTTAATTAAAAAATAAATTTTAACAAAATAAATTCCTTTTGTTTAAAGGGCTGAGATTTTTTTCATTCATATTTAGGCTATTTTAATATCGTCACTACAAAATTTTTGGTGGAGCCAATTGTCTAACAATTATTCTTTTTAATATTATTCATATGAAAATTATATTTCTCAGGACTCGCACGAGATAATTTTTGTTCATTGTCACAAGTTAACAGTTTTTGTTGCCCTGATGGGGAGGATGGGCCTGTGAGCCTCAGGAGGAGAACCACCACTTGTGTCGACAGTAAAAATCATTTCCAGTCATTAGGAGCTCAGGGTAGCATTTCTAACAAAGACTTAATAGGATTTAGGATGTAGGATGATGGTACTTAATCTCACATTTATTTTCTTTCAAGAATTACATAAAAGCTGTTTCACGTAGTTTGACACTTTATCCTGCTTTTTTGTAGAATGGAAGATGGTGAACAACAAGTAAAAATGAAGTCCTTCAGGTACACTGAACCGTTGAGATTGGTAGATGGTGGGTGGAAAATGTTGCAGATACAAACCTTTAGCCAAAGTAAAAGGTGACGCCAAGATAGAACCGATTCATGAATATTGGGTTTTTCTCATTCCATATGCTCTGAGAAGTGGAGAATGTCAAGTACCTGTTACCTTTTCTATCTACTGGAATGACGTTTGTCTTAATGTGCCTTTAAATTTTTCTTAGAGGGACTGTTTATTCTTTAAGCACTAGAGCAAAGCTGATCCATGCTATAAAGAAATCCCAGTTACTTCTGAGGAGCATCTGATTGTTAGGAATTCATCCTCAAAGTCTTTGTCAATTGCTTCAACATATTCTCAGCATCAACAAAAAATTTTCTTTATCTGGCAACATGGCCAGATCTCAGTTTTGCTTTTCCTTCATTTATTCTAGTTTTTTATATAATTTACAAAACACTGACAGGGATCAAAGTGGCAGTAAGAGTATGCAGAATTAAGAGCCAGACCCCAGCCACTAAATTATCAGAGAACCAGCCTCTGGTAAATAGGTCTTTCCTGAATACAGTCTTCCAGAAATCTTTTAGGTGCATCTCCTTCAAAAACTAGCTATTTTGCCTTCTTCTGGGTTTCCTGGCTCCTGCCATCATCATTCATTGTTCTCCACAGGGCCTTGCTCCCACATGTTCTCACCCTTCTCTAACCCCTACCTCAGAGACAGAAGACCCCATCTGCTGTACATTCCTGGAAACAAGCATTGGTGTCTGTGCTAGTGGGTAATACTGGTAGAAATGAGAGGTGATAATTCTAGCAGGAGGATAACTCTAACACTCTTCTAAACATAAAATTTTTTTTAAAGATTTTATTTATTCATTTGACAGATAGAGATCACAAGCAGGCAGAGAGACAGGCAGAGAGAGAGGACAAAGCAGGCTCCCCACTGAGCAGAGAGCCCGATGTGGAGCTCGATCCCAGGACCGAGATCATGACCTGAGCCGAAGGCAGAGGCTTTAACCCACTGAGCCACCCAGGTGCCCCTAAACATAAAATTTTAATCTAAAAATTATTCCTGAAAGGACCAAAGCATGAGTATATAACTAAATTTTATGTGAACATACATATAATTTGAATTCTGTCCAGTTCACTCAAAAGTACTTAATTTGTTCCAAGAGTAGCATGACCCAAGGGTGAACGGTTGGGTGGGAAGGGGAATATTATCTCCATCGGTTTTCTTTAGTGTTCTTCCCTCCCCCACTCTTTTATGTGGAAAAATTACATTTTCTTCCATCTAATTTAAACGTCCCATAAAGACAGATCAGAACAAGTCTCCTTTTTCTTTCCCATCAGATTGTCCTTTTTAAACTCTTCTTATGTGGAAATTCTGGAAGCACCACAATCTGACTGTTGTAGGAGAAACAGACAGATGTTTACATTTAAGTGTGAAAAGTAAAAGAGCCTAACTCAAATGTAAAATATAGATGTAAGATATACAATTTTCCCCTACATTTTACTATCCACAAAAAAGGTCTTATCAATGTCCTCTTCCCATTAATGGGCAATGTTTTTCTTTCCTTGTGACATATTAAATAATACTGAATTTCCAGCAGACGGTGACTTAGGTCTGGTGACATGGTAGAAGGATAGAAGACATAGAGGCAGCTGAGAGAGGAAAGGGACTCAGCATGTAGTAGTCACAGACAGTTTCCCAGAAGAATAACTGAGCTGGGTTTTGAAGAAGGAAAGGATTTTTCCAAGAACATAGAAGGGAAGGACATTATAAACTTAGCAAAGAGCGAGTCAGAGGAGATGTGAGGTGACTTGGCATGTGTGAGGACTAGCAGGTTGTTTGGCATTGCTGGAGAGTAACATGTGGAGATGTAGGGAGTGCACAGAGAGATGAACCTAGAAGTGAGGGCGCAAACCAGGTCATGGAGAACCATGGGATGTCATGAGGGAGTTTGGCCCTTCCTCTTAGGCAGTGGAAATATATTTTAGCAGTTTGATGCAATGGAATTAGATGACTTCATTTGTTTTAGAGTGATAATTCTGGAAGTCGGGGTTTGTGTAGACTGAAAGGGGAAGACACTGGAAGTATAGCAGGTTAAAAGGTTTTTGGGGGTAGCACAATGAGCTGTCACCTCATGAATCAAGGTGGTAACACAGTGGATGGGGAGGAAGAGAAGACCTATGTAAGAACCATTTTAAGAACTAGAACCTATAGGAGTTTGTGATTGTTTGGCTCTTCAGAGTGAAGAAAGAAGGGTCTAGAATGAGCCTAGTGATATCAGCATCCAAGATAAATTCTACAGGAGTAAAGCAAGGGTAATGGAGGAAGGAGATATAAAATGGGGGTAAATTGTAAAGAAAGGATTCAGTATGGGGCTTACCTGAGGTTTAAGGCACTTGTGAATCATTTAAGTGTGTAGTTCAAGTTCTGAAGGTCAGGAATGGGGTGAAGTATGAATGAATTAGAGATTTAATAGTAAGTAGCTTAGGAACAGCTGTAAAGCCTCTGAGAGAAGGAGCTATCTCAGGGTGAAGCTGTAAGATGAGGAAAGAGTAGAGCCAAGAATCTTGGGGACACTGCCTTTTTTTTTTTTTTTAAGATTTTATTTATTTATTTAACAGAGATCACAAGTAGGCAGAGAGGCAGGCAGAGAGAGGGGGAAGCAGGCTCCCCACTGAGCAGAGAGCCCGTTGCGGGGCTCAACCCCAGGACCCTGAGATCATGACCTGAGCCAAAGGCAGAGGCTTTAACCCACTGAGCCACCCAGGCACCCCAGGGACACTGCTTTTTAAGGAAAAAGGAAGAGCTGATAAAGAGACTAAGGAGACTGAGCAGAGCAGGGGAGGGTCACAGGAGCCAGCAGAAGAATAAGGAATGTCAGTACCGTCAAATTCAAGGCAGAGATCAGCAAGGAGTTGCATAATATAAGGATGACCTCCATTAGAAATAGTGTCTGTGGGGCAGGGTTTGCAGGTTGATTTTAATAGATGGTAGATGGATGGAAAGGTGCCTGCTTGAGAAGCTGGCTGAGAAGGGAAGACAGTATCAAGGTAAAAACCCCTCAGAGTAGGGAAAGGTGGGGACTTTTCCCCCAAGAGAGAGAGATTTGCACACATTTGCAGCCCCATGGGAAGCTGCTGTGGAAGAGAATGAAGTTAAGATGCTGAAGCAAATACCAGAGAGCAGTGATCTGGAGTGAAAGGAAGAGCTGGGTAGCCTTCTAAGACTGAGGGAATTTCTAAAACTACTCATGCGGACCTCAGACACATCTTAGTTCTTAAAGGTTTCTGGAAATAAGATAGGGAGGAAGGAGCAGGGGTAGTTGGTGGGATGAGAGATGAGCGCCATTTTGGTGTTCAGCAGCTCCCTCTTCTTCCCTGAACCGAGAGTGCAGGGCCAGAGTTGGGAGCAAGGAGGGTGTGCTCACTGGCCTCCTCAGGCTCCAGCCAGCACCTCCGGGGTAACCGTGGGTCTGCTTGTTGTTAAAAATAAAGGAGGTTCTTTTCCTTCTTAGAGAAGCTCATAGCCAAACCGAAAAGCGGAGGAGAGATAAAATGAATAACCTGATTGAAGAACTGTCAGCAATGATCCCTCAGTGCAATCCCATGGCACGGAAACTGGATAAGCTCACAGTGTTAAGAATGGCTGTCCAACACTTGAAATCTTTAAAAGGTGAGTTTGGAAATGGCTTCTGCACTTGGATTTGTTGTTGTTTTTAAAGATTTTTTTAAAAAGATTTTATGAAAACATAAAATTTTAAAGATTTTATTAAAATGTATTCATTTGAGAGATAGTGGCATGGTGATAGTGAGCATGAGGAGGGAAGAGAGGGAGAAGCAGGCTCCCCACTGAGCAGGGAGCCTGATCCCAGGACCCTGGGATCATGACCTGAGCCAAAAGCAGATGCTGAACTGACTGAGCCACCCAGGTGCCCCCGCACTTGGATTTATGAAGTCCACCTTGTAATTGAGGCCCCAGATTCATTTTTTGTGGTTGTTGGCTCCTGAAATTCTATATAGGTGTGTCTTTCAGCTTTATAGGCATCAGTTTGTTTATAGGCATGAATTTTGATGCTTACTCATATTCTGTATGTGGAGAGAATACTAATCTGGGTATTGAAAATCTTGGTTTCACTAAAGGCTTTATCTTAAATGCACACAGTGTGTCTTTCCATTTTTATCATCTTCAATGTCTTTCTTTGTCTAAGACATATTCAATGTCTTAGAGTTTTCAGAGTACAATCCTTCCACTGCCTCGGTAAAATTTATTCCTAAGTGTTTCTTTTTGATGCAATGGTAAATATAATTGTTCTCTTAATTTCTCTTCCTGCTAGTTTGTTAATAATGTGCAGAAATGCAATGGATTTCTGTATGTTGATTTTGTATTCTGTAACTTTACTGAATTCATTTATTGTAGTTTTTTGGTGGAGTCTTTAGGATTTTCTGTATGTAGTATCTTGTCATCTGTATATAGTGAGAGTTCTACTCCTTCCTTACCAATCTGGATGTCTCTTATTTTTCTTATCCGATTCCTATGGCTAGGACTTCCAGTACTTTGTTGAATAAAAGTAGTGAGAGTGGACATCTTTGTCTTGTTCCTGATCTTAGAGGAAAAACTTCCGGCTTTTCACCACTAAGGATGAAGTTAGCTCTGGTTTTGTCACTTACAGCATTTATTCTGTTATGTTCCCTCTGTACCCACTTTGTTGAGTTTTTCTGAATGTCAAATTTGTCAAATGCTTTTCCTGCATCCGTTGAGGTGATCATATAATATTTATCTTTCATTTTATAATGTGTGTTGTGTTGATTGATTTGCAGGTACTGAACCATTCTTGTATCTCTGGAACAAATCAACTTGATCATGGAGAATGATCCTTTTAATGTATTGTTAAATTTGGTTTGGAAATATTTTGTTGAGGATTTTTGTGTTCATCAGGGATATTGGTGTGTAATTTTATTTTGTAGTGTCTGTTTTGGTATCGGAGTAATGTTGGCATCATAGAATGAATTTGGCAGTTTTCCTTTCTCTTCTATATTTTGGAATGATTTAAGAAGGGGAGATATTAACTCTTCTTTAAATGTTTGGTAAATTTCACCTGTGAAGCCTTCTGGCCCTGGACTTTTGGTTATTGAGAGTTCTTTGATTACTGATGCAACGTCATTGCTGGTGACCAGTTTGTTCAGAATCTTTCTTCCTAATTTAGTTTTGGGAGAGTGTAGGTTTCTAGAAATTTACCCATTTAGTCTAGTTTGTCTAATTTTTTTGCATAATTTTTATAGTAGTCTTTTTTTAATTCTTTGCATTTTTCTTCCTTTCACTGACTTTGGGTTTTGTTCTTTTTCTAGCTCCTTTAGGTATAAAGTTAGGTTGTTTGAGATTTTTCTTCTTTCTTAAGGTGAGTCTATATTACTATAAATTTCCCTCTCAGAATTGCTTTTGCTGCACCCAAGAGATTTTGAACCATTGTCTCTAATTTCATTTGTCTTCAGGTACTTTTTCCTTTCCTCTACGACTTCTTTGCTGACCCTTTGGTTGTTTAGTAGCATGTTTTTTTTGGCCTCCACACATTTGTGGTTTTCCAGTTTAGGATTTTGGGGGTTTTGTTTGGTTTGGTTTGGTAATTGATTTTGTTTCATTGTCGGGAGTCAGAAAAGATGTTTGATTTTAGTTGTCTTTTAATTTCTGCCTTCCTGTGATCTGTTCTGGGGAATGTTTCATGTGCACTTGAATGTATATTCTCTTGTTTTTGGATGGGATGTTTTGTGTATGTAGATCTGTTAAGCCCATCTGTTGTAATCCGTCAAAGCCACTGTTTCCATATTTTCTTCTGGGCAATCTATCCATTGACATAAGTAGGGTGTTAACATCCCCTACTATTATTATATCACTGTTAACTTCTCCCTTGATGTCTGTTAATACTTGCCTTACATATTTAGGTGCTCCTGTGTTTGAAGCATATTTACAGTTGTAATCTCTTTTGAATAAATCCTTTTACTATTATTATGTAATGGCCTTCTTTGTCTCTTGTTACAGTGTTTTGGAGTCTATTTTGTTGATATAAGTGTTGCTACCCCATCTTTGGTTTTGCTTTCATTTGCATGGAGTATCTTTTTCCAGTCCTTCATTTTCAGCCTGTGTCTTTAGTGCTGAAGTGAGTCTCTTGGAGGCAGCATGTGGTTGGCTCTTGCTTTGTTATCCATTGCATCACCCTGTGATTTTTTTATTAAATGTAAATAAATGTGATGCTCCAAAATAATTATTGATAGGTACATATGGTCATTTTTAAAACAGTTTCCTGGCTAATTTTGTAGTTCTTCTCCACTCCCTCCTTCTTTTGATCCCTTCCCTTGTGATTTGAGGACTTTCTTTAGTGTTATGCTTGGATTTCTTTCTCTTTATTTTTTTCTGTATGTATTATAGGCTTTTTGTTGTACTAACCATGAATTTCATATATAACATCCTAAGTATGTAGCAACGTATACCAAGTTGATGGTCTCTTAACTTCGACCACATTCTAAAAGCACTACATTTGTATTCCTCCTCCACATTTTATACACATGTGGTCACACTTTACAGCTTTTTACTTTGTGTATTCCTTGACTAATTTTGCAGATATCATTTTACTACTTTTGTCTTTTAACGGTCATACTAGCTTTATAAGTGGCTCATCCACCACCTTTACTCAGTTTTTACCACTGAAATATTTTTCTTGCATAATTTTCTTCTTGTCTTGGCCTTTTCTTCTCTGCTTAAGAAGTCCCTTTTACAAAAAATAGATACTTTAAATCACCTTCCTTAGATTTCCACATGCAGAACGGTGGCTGCCGTACTCTAGGTGGCTGACTATGTGCAAATCTGGAGGGCAGGCAGTGGGGAAGAGAAAGCATAGCCTTGATCCCTCTGATGCCAGGCAGAACAGTGCAAGTGTGAGGATACTTCTTGGCAGGCTCCTTTTGGGAGTGTGACAGGAGGTCTCATTTTCATAACCATCCATTGTGAAACAGGATTCCCTTTTACCCACAACTGGATCTTGCATAAGTTATATGCAATATTTCCCTTAAATCTTTTATCAGTGAACATTTGCAGGCCCCACTGAGGTCATTTGATTGCAACTCTAAAATTACCCAACAGCTTTCACATTCGCAATGCCCGGAGGGAGGAGGACCTAAGGGGAAAAGTCACGAATCCATCAATTAATTCAACAAACAGGCACTGAGCATCAAGTCGGGAACTTGAAAAGGAAAGGACAAGATCTCTGAGCTCTTGGGGTTCATGGTAGGCAAAGGAGACAGACCCAGGAAGAGATCATTAAAATCCAGGGTGATAAATGCTACAGCGGAAGTAGGAGTGGGAGGAGCAGCAAGAGAAGCTCAGTAGGGAGGATGGACTGCCTAAATCCAGAGCAGATTTCCTGCACCAGAGCACAAGTTTTTGCCATTGGCCTTTCTGAGGTGCTCAAGGGGTCATCACACACCCTGAGCAGACCGTTCAGTCAGTGCTGCCCACGAGTAAGAGGACTTCAGGCAACTGGGTCTGCCTGCCTTCCAGTGCCCTTATTGGAGTAGACCACCCAACTTGCTCTGCAGAAACCTGGACCCCACATCATCAAAGGGCTGCCTGCGGAGCATGTTGTTTTGGTCCCTACATAATTACTTTAAAGACAAATGGATTGTGAAGTGAATGTTTGCACTACATGCTTTAAATAGTGCTTCTCAAATTATCTGGGTGAAGGACAAGTGTTACCCACCCCCACCCATTATAAAGTACAGCTAAGTCCTGGAAAAATGATCATGGGCTGGGGTGCCACAACAATGTCACATTTCCATAAAAGTGTCTAAAACTGCTTTCTTTAAGAAAGATTTGTTTATTTGACACACAGAGCAAGAGCATGCATGTGCACAAGCAGGGGGAGTGGGAGAGGAAGAAGCAGGCTCCCTGCTAAGCAGGGAGGCTGATATGGGGCTTGATCCCAGAACCCTAGGATCATGACCTGAGGCGAAGGCAGACGCTTAACTGACTGAGCCAGAGAGGTGCCCCTAAAAACGCTTGTTCTTCATTTCTGTACTCACCTGCCATAGTTTTCTGATGACACCAGTCAGCAGACCACACTTGGAGTAGCCCTTCTTCTCAACAGGTGCCTTCAGAGAAACTGTGGGCATTGTGTGTGTGCAGTCATAATACTGGGACTTGAGGGGGTGCAGTGGTTCATGCATGGAGGTCCCAGAGGCAAACGTCCTGATTTCAAAGCCTGGCTCCCTTACTTAATGGTTGTGTGACTTATCCAAGTCACTTTACATTCTAATCCTCCACTTATGTAGCCGTAAAATAGGGAAAAAGCATTAATCGAATAGGGTCATTGTTGATAGCAAAGACTAATACCTATCAAGGGCAAGCACAGTGTTTACTCAGGGTGGAGGTAAGGGGGGAAGGAGGAATAGTTACTGTGATTTTGATCACTTTAACCTAATGAACACTGTGATAAAGATAAGTGATCTTGTTTCCTTGTTTATCATCTCTCGGTGTGCCCTAATGGCTCAGTGGGTTAAGCATCTGCCTTCAGCTCAGGTCATGACTCCAGAGTCCTGGGATCAAGTCCCACGTTGGACTCCCTGCTCAGCATGGATCCTGCTTTGCCCTCTTCCTCTGCCCCTCCCCCGCTCTCTCAAAGAAATAAAATCTTTAAAAAAAAAGTTGTTATCCCTCACTGCCACATATCCAAAAATCACAGCATGTGTTTTATTAATACCTCAGCCTGGCTTCGGTTCTGCCCTTACCCCCGTCATTTCTCCTTAGCATGTCCTTGCTCACTGTCCCAGCTCCCTGTTCTGGCTGATTGACACCGATAGGGTTTCCCCAACATACTTCTTCCGACCTTCCAGTCAGACAAGAAGATAACACTGCTTTGCTCAAATTGATTTATGGCCTACCCTGGCCTGGAACTCAGTCTGTATCTTTCTGCTCTTTCTCAACTCCCTCCCATCAGGTTGCTGTGTATTCATTTATAATCATAAGAAATCATTTGAGGGAATTCTTGGAGCCTTACCTAGAAGGTAGATTCTGGAAGAGATTTTCATTTGCTTATGCCAGGCTCACAAGGGTGCTACCAGTCTGAAAAAAACTTTATCAAGTAAGACCATGAGGTGTTTTTGATTTTCTGGGTCCCCCCCGCACCACCCTCCCACCCCGCCAGCACTTAAGTATTTTGTGAGTTTGAGCTGCAAATCTTCCCAAGGGCCACTGTGTGGTTACAATATCCCAGGGTGGGGAAAACAACAAAAACCTCTCATGGTCTTAACCCATCTTTCTCTTGCAAAAGCAACTTTTCTTGCAGTCCTCAGGAAGAGGGGCTTGGGGTTAGGAAAGTTGACGAGTATAACACAGGGAAGATTGATTTACCTGTGAATTACGCTTGCCTGGATGTTATCTGGGGACAGGGCACCTTGGTTTGGTGGGCTGTCCCTTGCGCTCCCTTGTGGCCACGCACAGCTTTGTCCTGTTGAGGAGGGCGGATGACTTTAGGGCAAATGTGATTTTGGTGCTCCCCTTGTTTCACTCATTGAAACTTTTACCTAGGTCCTGACCTGCTGGTTCCTCCTTTTGTCAGCTGTTCAGTTAGAGACTTTTATTTTGATACAATAAACTCTGTGCTAAGGGCTTAAAATGAATTTTATTTATATTTTATACATTTTTATATATTATCAGAAGCCTCCATATGATTTTTAAAGCACCATATGGAAAATCTTATGAATCCAGAGCAGTGATTTAAAGTTCCACAATCTTCCTATTTAGGGCAATTCACATAATCCATTTTTTTGTTTTGTTTTGTTTTTGTTTTTTCAAGTAGTCTCCATGCCCAGCATGGAGCCCAGCACAGGGCTTGAATTCATGACCCTGAGATCGAGACCTGAGTGGAGATCAAGAGTTGGATGCTTAACCGACTGAGCCACCCCAGTGCCCCTGAGCAGTTTGAAGAAGCTAAGGAATTACAGTGTATTAGAAAATATAGTTCTTTTTTGAAGTCAGCTCCTGCTGTCCACACATTCAAGCGTAAGGGAATAAGTAGTTCCCAGAACTTACAGTATAAAATCAGGACATCCTAGTCTAATACTATTGAAAGAATGAGGACGATAAAGTCGTAGAATGCGCTAGTAGTAGTACCATTCCCAATGCAGTGGCAATGGTACTTATTTCCCTTGAGTACTTACTACATTTCCAACTCTATTTTCCATAACTTTTGGGCTTATTTTTAGGTATGACAAATTCTTATGCAGAAGGTAATTATAGACCTTCATTTATTCAGGATAATGAGCTCAGACACTTAATCCTTAAGGTAAGTCCAGAGTTCTGTTTGTCTAAGCTGTGTTTGTCCGTTCAGTTTTACTTGGATGGGAGGCAGATTTTTTTCAGTTCGCTTCCGCTGCCACAGCCAGGGCTCCTGAATACACCATAGTTCCCTTCCTACAAAAATAAGTTGCATAAGTAACTGTGTCTTATTTTGGGCTGATGAAAGTAGAGACAGAGGATATGCAATTTCCATAATACGGAGCCAAGCTTGTCTTTGATCCTAAACTTACACTGTACTCACCTCCTGTGCCATGGGGTCTCCTCCCCTCCATCACCACTTCCTAAAAAGCCATCTACCTTGTATCCTTTTCTCTTCTGGATACTGTTCTCAGCACATTAGCCTGTTACTGCTTAATGAGCTATTAGTCGCTGCTTTGACATTTCTGTTCTCACTATTCATATGCATGGGTTTTCAGATTCTCTCCTCTAGAGGTTATTTGACTTGGAAAATATGACCATCTCATAGGCTTCTCCTGCCTTCAGGAGGGGATAAATGTCTTCATCTTGTGCTATGACTCCTGGGCTTTAAACCATAGCATGATGAAACAAAGATTCTTCATATATATACACTTGTCTATTTTTTTCTCAAAATTTTTTAAAAAGCTCTTTTATCTGAACAGCTGAATTTAAATACAAGATTCCTGATAGGAATGTAAGGGATTTTTTTTTTAAGATCAAGATATCTAAAGTTAGCAACATGTACAGTATGCTTTGGAAGCTTTCTCACAATCTTTAAGTGTGTTTTGTTTTTTTTTTTCAGTCCTAATATTACACTTGTTCTGCCCCTGTAGACTATGACTGCCAAACTCACCTCATGTTTGTTTCCAGTTAGTAGAAATGATTCAGGGCAATGTCCGATGGGATCCTGTGTCCATACAGATCCATTTCCATATAGGTTGCTTCACAAAGGATGTTCTGCGCAGATTTCATCTAACCAAGGTTAGAGTTTTTTTTAAGTTTAGTTTCAAATGAGCAGTCCCTAATTACTCACAAGGTATATTGTAGGACGTCTGCTCTTTTTCTTGTCCCCACTCTACACATTCCCTTCATCTCAGCGTATCCTCGGGCAGTTGTTACTGCTGTATTTTGATATCTTTATAGTTTCATATGCAGTATAGAATTTGGGGTAGGTCATTTCTATATTAGAAAATATCTCAACCAAATATTCCATGGCCAAATTTTCCATGTCAAAAACTAGTTTAGACTGGTTCAATTCGATGTTCTTCATCAGTCTTTTTATAGCTTAAGAAAATGTCCTAATTTTACTAGCTCTATGACCACTCTGTTTTATCACTACAGGAATTTTCACAGTACTTGAATGTGTGTAAGACAGACAGAAGATATTTAAAAATATTCACTTTTGTATTTTTAAATTCTAGACTGCCGAAGGCTTCCTATTTGTGGTTGGATGTGAAAGAGGAAAAATTCTCTTCATTTCTAAATCAGTCTCCAAAATACTTAATTATGATCAGGTATCCAAAACTGAGAATATTTTCCACATGATGTTTAATTTCTTTGAACACACATATATTTCCAAGTTCTCTTCTTGAACCCTGGGCTGTGGGCTTAGGTTCCGCTAGGTTAGAACTCCTAGAGAGATGGAAATGTATGCAAAGATTATGGGTTCTTATTTCTGATAAGAGTGTTCACTTCCTTACCTCTGGCAAGTTATTTAATTTTCCTGAGCTGCAGCCTTCTCTTATGTGACAAGGGGAAATGATGATTAAACCTGTCTCTTAGGATATAAAGACAAAATAAGTGTCACGTTTGAGACTCTCTGAACAATGTTTGTTTCCTCTAAAAGACAGCATTATTATTTATTATTAGGTTACATGCATTGCATAACAGTTTTTGATCTAAGCTCTGGCAACAAACTCTAAAAGTCATCTTTCATTTAACCACCTTTCTCATCTCTTTACCTCCTCATTCCCAAGTACCATTTAATTTGAGCTAGTTACTCAAAAGCCCTAGCACTAATACTAATCCAACAGAGTGAATAAACTAGCTCCCGTGGTCACCTTTAAAATAGGAATCAGACCACAGTTTTACTCTTCAATAATTCCCAATGACTTCACTTATCTCTCTCAAATTTTCATGTTTGGGGAGAATATAAGATTCGTAGATAATGAGCTAAGTAACAGAAGAAGAGGTATTGTGAGCCTACATACAGAGGGAGTAAGAACCAAATGAATCATGCAGCTGGTTTTATTGGCATTGGGGACACAAAGGGAGGTCAAGACTTGATTATTCTATTTCCTAACACGAGATAGAGAACATCTCTCTCACACTCACACACACACACACACACACACACACACACACACACACACACAACCTACAATTCAGGATAGCATGTAAGCTCCAAATTAGTGACATGGAATCTCGTCCCACTGGGCACTGACCTAGTATTTCAGACCATTCAAGAGACATACTGACTTCTCAGGAGGACTTTGGAATCCCCATGATGTAAGTAGAATCTGGTCCTTAGCTTTTCAGGTTCAGGAACCTGATTTGCTTTGAAGCATAGAGTTATGGGTAGAAACTTCTATTAACCAATCACACAGCAAACTGATTTATAAAATGCTATTTTTTAAAAATATGAGGTATCTAACTCAATCTAGGCTACTTATCCATTTGTCCAGCTAGCTGGTCCATGTGTTTTGTCTTCTATAAGAATGTCTACTTTAGGAAATAAAGGATATCACAAGGGGAGGGTGATCACTGAAGTCAGGGAAGACTTGATATACAAAGTAGAATGTCTGCTTAGGTATTAAGATGAACAGAGAAGGGGAGGAAGACATTTCAAGTTGAGGAGGGAGTCGGGGAGTAAAAGCCAATTGGCTGGAGTGGTGAGGGAACTATGATTTTGTAGAGAGGGGTAATGAATTCTAGGTGATGAGACCATGCAAGCCATGGCATAGACATGGGAATACTGGACATATTGGGAGAAGTGAAATGGGAAGTGGGAGGTATTCTAGGTTAGATTTTGGGGGTTTTAATAGTACAGTGATTTTTTAAAAAAATCTGAATCACACCGTAAAATCACAGATACTTTGTGACTTCCATATTACAATACAATCTATTTAAATTTTTTTTATCCTTGGTATAAGTAATCATATAATTTAGAAGTAAAAAGTGAATTGGAGGATGTTAACAAGAGTTCACCGAGTATCAGTGATTACGTGTTTGTGATTTGTATCTTTCCAGATACAGTTTTGTATATTTCTATCTACAAGTATTAAACCCTGCTTTTAACACTAAGTTAATGTCACAGTGTAGTAGATGGATCTTTGAGCTTGAGAAAAAGCAGTTTTAACAGTATTTACCATAAGTTCACATGAAGAAATGTAGAAAAATTATGGTACTGATTTTAAATGAACATCTACCTTATAAATAGGCTAGCTTGACTGGACAAAGTTTATTTGACTTCTTACATCCAAAAGATGTTGCCAAAGTAAAGGAGCAACTTTCTTCTTCTGACATTTCACCAAGAGAGAAGCTGATCGATGCCAAAAGTAAGTGCTCATGTCAGCATGTCCATAATTTTATGTAAGTAAATTATTACTTAAAAGCACAGCTGTGCAACATTTTGAAAAATTAGCTAATTATGGTTTTATCAAGAGGAGATTTAGTAAGCCTCACAGTCATTAACCTAGAGTTCAAAAAACAATAGAGAATTCCTGTATTCATATACACATACAAAAACAAATATGTTCATATGAAGATGCTTTGTTTGAGGGATATGTGATTGCTTTATAATCACTATTTTTCATATGCTAACAAAATCTTTATAAGAAAGTATCATTTGGGATTTAAAAAATTGCTGGGGTTTCCATTACTCAGCCATATGCAGAGACAGTTCTCTTTCTTATATGAGTTAGATCTACTCAATATGAAATACCTTGTATAATTGTGCTTTGGAAGTGTAAATATTCTTTATCCTCTCTGAAAATACCACTTTGAAAATGCTTAGTGCCAAACATTTATTTATAATATAAAGTAATGATGCTTTATGCCATTGATTACTACTATAAGTTGAGGGTTTTTTTCATTTAAAAATATTTTCATTTCATTTTGATTACCTTTGCTCCCCCCTCACCCCAGGGAAAAATTGAAGATGAACTGCAAGTGTTTATAAGTCATAAAAATATAATTCCTTGGCATATGCTGTTTTTGGTATATTTCACTTATCGGTTTACCATGTAATGATGTCATTGCTTTAAATAACCATTTTTCTTTTTCAATGTATTAAAAAAAAGGTAATAGTTTTTAAATGTGTCTCCTAACATTTCTTATCTATATGAAAATATTCTTTTCTACCTGTTCTCTTGCCTCCTACTACGAAAGCTGGCTTGCAAGTTCACAGTAATTTCCACAGTGGAAGGATGCATGTGTATTCTGGCTCGAGGCGATCCTTTTTTTGTCGGATAAAGAGCTGTAAAATCTCTGTCAAAGAAGAGCATGAATGCTTATCCACCTCAAAGAAGAAAGGTATCATCGTTTTAAAATATCAAGTGATTTAAGGCATGGATATAAAATTAATGTCCTAAAAGCTTTCTATACAGAAATAGTAAAGTGGTCAAGGCAAATACTTAAGGCCAAAAGCACCCAAGGAGATAAGATTGTTTTTTGACCAGAATTATTTGGATTGACTCATCACATCTTTCACATTTATCAGGTATCTGCAGGCCCTTTATTGTCCATGATTCTATTTTTTTTTTAAAGATTTTATTTATTGGGACGCCTGGGTGGCTCAGTTGGTTAAGCACCTGCCTTCGGCTCAGGTCATGATCCCAGCGTCTTGGAATCGAGTCCCACATCAGGCTCCCTGCTCAGCAGGGAGCCTGCTTCTCCCTCTGCCTCTGCCTGCTACTCTGTCTGCCTGTGCTCGCTCTCTCTCTCTATAACAAATAAATAAATAAAATCTTTAAAAAAAAATAAAGATTTTATTTATTTATTTGACAGAGAGATCACAAGTAGGCAGAGAGGCAGGCGCTCCTCTCTTCCCTGATTCTTAATCAGTGGAAAGCATAGTGTTTTCATGGGGATTAAAATACATACAGTCTCTGATCCAGCACAAGTATATGAGTATATGCTTGGTAAGTGAGTATTGAGTGATTGTCATCTTGGGCGGCTGCCAAAAAAGATTTGTCCAAAACTTATAAATAAACTGAATCTTGCAGGTCAATTATTGTGTTCCTCAACTCTTGTTTAGTTGTGTTTTATATTTTCCATCTCTTTGTTGAAGAGATAGGGAAGATATAAATAGACTCTTAAAGGATGGGAAAGCAAATCCCACATTAAAATTTGCATAGGAAACCCTATATCTAATAAGTTAGTATATTCTTAGGCAAAAAAAAGTGTGAGGCATTTTTCAGTCCCCAGAATTTCCCAGCCAAATAAAATAGGTGAGTGTTAAATCAATTAAAATCATAAATAAGACAAACCTATAAAAGATTCACAGGAAAACAGAACTAGAACTACTTGCCAAAGAACTAAAAGCATTGAAACTATACCTGGAATATCTTAAGAAACTTTTACCAAAATTAATCAAATCAGGCTCTTGTACTATTGCAGTTTTTTAAAAAGCCCTAACTTTCATATTTTAAAACAAAGAGATTTCATCCCCCCCCCCCCCACATTGGAAAGCCCCCAAGCTGCTGTTTCAACAGCACCATTAAAATCATGGACGGGGTGCCTGGGTGGCTCAGTGGGTTAAGCCTCTGCCTTCGGCTCAGGTCATGATCTCAGGGTCCTGGGATCGAGCCCCACATTGGGCTCTCTACTCAGCAGGGAGCCTGCTTCCCCCCTCCTCTCTCTCTGCCTACTTGTGATCTCTGTCTGTCAAATAAATAAATAAAATCATAAAAAAAAAAAAAAGGATCAGGGAAGAGAGACTTGAAGAGTTTCAGTAACTTGCAAAAAAGGAGATTGGTAAAACTCCCACTCAAAACTAATCCCCCTACTCTTATGTTACACCATAAAGAAACAAACAGAATGACTCAGCAGTGGTAAGAGAGGATCTGTAAACCATCCATTGCCGACCTCATGCCCTTGACTCTGAGTGAGCAAGGGTTGTCTAAAGTCACCTCTAAGGCCTCCTGGGGTTGAAGTCACAGCTGACTTTGTGTTGAAGAGTCTGTGGAATCCAGTTGCCTGGGATCAAATTTTGGTTCCATCACTTGCTAGCTCTGTGGTTGTGAACAAGTTTCTTAATCCCACTGATTCTGTGAAACAAGATTATCCGCAGCCTGGTATGACTTTGTGGACTAGGTAAAGGCATCAATTCTGGGGCCCAACTGTTCAGGTTTGAATCCAAACTGGTGAGTAACTGTGACTCAAGATAAATTACTAAAGCCTGGGTCTCTTTTCAATGACAGAAAGAAAATAATAGAACCTCTTTCCTGGGGGTGTTTATTAGGATTAAAGGAGTTAATAAGTGATGTGCTTGCCCTGGTTCCTAGCACTGTTAACACTAGATAAATGTGGGGAGCTGTTATATTATTAGAAATAATGCACCTGAATTATTAGGACAGTGCAAGCAGATGGTGGTATCATTACCTCAGGGTGCCTGTTTCCTCTGCCCTCCTTCCCAAGTCAGTCAGGTTAATCTCATTAATCTTATATTTGACATGACCACATAATGTGAAACTAAACTCCAAGGGCAAGAATATGCTTTCTGTGTGGATGGTCCAAGGAGTCATACCCCATGTAGACCCTGGAGTGTAGTACATTTTACCCTTAGGATTTAACTAGAAGTGATAAAAGTGAACCAATACCATACTGAGTAGCTCCAACCGTAAGTGAATCACCTAACGTAGACAATAATCCATGTGAGAGAAAAACATGGCAGCCAATGCAACTACCTTAATGTAGTTGAAAATCTCTGTGGTGTTTTACACAAGTTATAATTTGAGTAAAGTCTTAAATTATCAGGTTTTTGAGTGTTTTAAAGATTACCAGATTAAGGAGTAGTTGTTCTGGTCTAAGATGGTGACATAGGAAGACCCTGAACTTACCTCCTTCACAGATACCAAACCTACACCTTTTAATAGAACAATTTCTCCAGAAAAACATCTGAGGGCTAACTGAATAGCTTCTGCACAATAAAAGACCACATACAGAATGGCACAATAACAGAGGGAAACTGTTACACTGAGAACTATAGTGGGGAGGGATAGTACTGAGGGACTGTGAGCAGATCTGTCTGCACTAGGGCACACAAAAAAGCCACAGTCTAAAATATACAGGAACCAGCCCTACAACCCTGCCAAATGGCAGGGAGCTACTGGAACTCTCTCCAGGCCGGAGGAGCTGGTGAGCACCACAGTTTACATTCCCCCCTCCACCTTGATAATATGGATAAGAGCAGAGTCTGGGTGCCCAAGCCAGCCTTCTCTGTCAGTGAGCTCCAAGTCCACAGCAGCCCTAAGGCAACCCCACAACAGTACAGAACAGGACATCCCTGATCCAGCTGCCTTGCCAAGGTGACACAAGTGCAAAGCAGCCTGGAATACTCCAGGTCCACATCACTTAAGCTCCAGATTGCTAGAACATCCCCAGTATAGACTGCTCTGGAACACCCCCCCTCCCCCGCCGCATCTTAAACTTGTTTCACCCACCGGAGTGCCCCTTGTGCAGAGTACCCTGAGAACACCTGGCCCATACCCATCTCAGCTCCATTTGCCCTGCCAGAGCATACCCTGGCTTGCACACACTTTAGCTAACCTGCCAAAGCACCATCAGTGCAGAGCACCCAAAGACCACCCCAGCCCATGCCAGCACTTCAGTCTTAGCGATTTCACCAGGATGCCTTCTGTGCAGAGAGCCTCAGGAACCACTAGATGGCACCCACTTCTATTTCAGCTGAGTGCTAAGGTACCTTCTTTGTGAAGAATCCAGGGACGTCCCTAGCCTGTGTCCACTTCAGCTGTCCCGCCAGGGTGCTCTCTGTGCAGATAGTCCTAAGACCCCCTCAAGCTCCAGCCATCCTTCCAGCGCAGTCCCAGCATGGAGTGCCCTAGGACTCTCACTGACACCAGCTATGGTCACCAGATACAGAGTCTACACAGGGAAAGACCACACGCAAGATGATTCCTTCAAGTTTGAGAGAAATAGCTCTTCAGCCTAATTCATAGACAAGCAAAATGGGGAGACATAGGAGTATGCTCCAAATGAAAGAACAAGATAAAATCAGAAAAATGAAACAAAAATAAGCAATATGCCTGCTAAAGAGTTTAGAGTAATGATCATAAAGATGTTTACCAGACTGGAGAGAAGGGTGGAAGAACTCAAATCTTCAACAAAGAGATAGAAAATATAAAAGACAACAGAGTTGAGGAATACAATAATTGAAATGAAAAATATACTAGGGGGAAATCAACAGATTAATGGATATAGAAGAATCAATCAGCAATCTAGAAGATAGGGTAAGGGTAATGGAAAGCACCCAAGCTGAAGAACAAAAAGAAAAAGGAATTTTAAAAAGTGAAGGTAGGTAAGAAATCTCTTCAACAACATCAGGCAAACAAGCATTCACATTATAGGAGTTCCAAAAGAAGAGAGAGAGGAAGCAGCAGCACACTTATTTAAAGAAATAAGAGCTAAACAAATAAGAGCTAAACAATTCTCTATCCCAGGGGAGGAAACAGATCTCTGACTCAAGAGGCACAGAGAGCCCCAATGAAGATGAACCCAAGAAGTTCTGCATCAAGACACATCACAATTAAGATGTCAAAGATTAAAGAAAGATAAAGAGAATTTTAAAAGCAGCAAGAGAAGCAAAAAGTACCATACAAGGGAAATCTCATAAGGCTATCAGCTGATTTTTTAGCAGGCACTTCGCAGACTGGAAAGGGGTGCCATGATCGATTCAAAGTGCTGAAAGGGAAAAACCTACAACCAAGAATACTCTACCTGGCAAAATGATCATTAAGAATTAAAAGACAGAGTTCCCAGACAAACAAAAGTTAGAGGAGCTCATCACCACTAAGCTGGCATTACAAGAAAAGTCAAAGAGACTTCCTGAAGTGGAAAAGAAAAGGCCATTCTGGAAGTAAGAAAATCATGAATAACAGGATGTAAAATATGACAACATATAAATTAAATTTGGGGAAGGGGAGCAAAAAAGTCTTTCAGAATATGTTCAAACTTAAGTGACCATCAACTTAATATAGACTGCTATATACTTAAGATGTTATATATGAACCTCATAGTGACCACACACCAAACACATATAATAGGTACACAAAAAATAAACAGAAAGAAAGCCAAGCATAACATTAAAGAAAGTCCACAATCATAAGACAAGAGAGCAAGAAGAAAGGAACAGAGAAGATCTACAATGACAACCAGAAAACAAACAAAATGGCAATTACTTTAAAAGTAAATGGTCTATATGTTCCAACTGAGGTCACAGGGTGATTCAGTGGATTAAAAAAAAAACCCACACCCATCTTATATGCTGCCTACAAAAGGCTCACTTCAGAACCAAAGACCCATACAGACTGAAAGTGAAAGGATAAAAAAGATATTCTATGCAAATAGAAGCAGGAAAAAAGCTGGGATAGCAAAACTTATATCAAACAAAATAGACTTTAACATAGAGACTATAACAAGTGACAAAGTGGCAATGAATAATGATAAGGACTAATCCAACAAGAGGATAGAACAATTGTAAATATTCATGCATCCAACATAGGAGTACCTACTAAATACATAAATATTATAAGACATACAGGGAGAAGTGGATAGTAATACTAATAGTAGGGACTGTAACACCCACTTACATCAATGGATAGATCATCCATGCAGAAAATCAATAAGGAAGCCATGCCTTTGAATGACACATTAGACTAGATACACTTAACAGACACAGAATATTTCATCCTAAAACAGAGTACACATTCTGTTCAAATGCACATGGAACATCCTCCAGGTTAGATCACAAGTCTCAATAACTTGAAGAGGATAAAAATTATACACACATCTTTTCCAACCACAACAGTATGAAACTAGAAATCAACCAGAAGAAAAAACTCCTAAAAACAAACACTTGGAGGGATGCCTGGGTGGCTCAGTTGGTTAAGCAGCTGCCTTCAGCTCAGGTCATGATCCCAGCGTCCTGGGATCGAGTCCCACATTGGGCTCCTTGCTCGGCAGGGAGCCTGCTTCTCCCTCTGCCTCTGCCTACCACTCTGTCTGCCTGTGCTCTCTCTCTAACAAATAAATAAAATCTTAAAAAAAAAAACACTTGGAGGCTAAACAATATGCCACTAAACAATCAGTGATCAATAAATAAATCGGGGGAAATAAAAAAATACATGGAGATGGGGGTCCCTGGGTGGCTCATTCAGGTAAGCAGCCAACTATTGGTTTTGGCCTCAGATTTTGATCTCAGGGTGGTGAGATCAAGTCCCATGTCAGGCTCTGGGCTCACTGGGAGTCCCTCTGCCCCCCCCCCCCACTCATTCTCTTGCTCTCTCTCTCTCATAAATAAATCTTTTAAAAAATAAATACATGGAGACAAGTGAAAATGGAAACACAGTGGTCCAAAATTTGGGGGACACAGTGAAAGCAGCTCTGAGGGAAGTTTATAGCAATGCAAACCTACCTCAAAAAACAAAAATCTCAAACAGTCTAACCTTACATCTAAAAGAATGAGAAGAACAAAGCCCAAGGTGAGTAGAGAAAGGAAATGACAAAAAGCAGAGCAGAAATAAATGAAATAAAGACTAAAAAACAGTTAAAATGCATAAACCTTTAGCCAAACACATCAAAAAAAGGACCCAAAAAAAGTCAGAAATGAGAGAGAAGTAACTGACAACACCATAGAAATACAAAGGATTATAAGAGAGTACTATGAAAAATTATATGCCAACAAATTGGATAACTTAGAAGAAATGGATAAATTCCTAGAAACATACAGTCTTCTAAAAGTGAATCAGGAAGAAATAGAAAATCTTAACAGAATAGTTACTGGTAATAAGATAGAATTGGTAATTTAAAAATTCCCAACAAATAAAGTCCAAGATGATTCCTAGGAAAATTCCACCGAACATTTAAAGAGTTAATACCTATTCCCCACTAACTGTTCCAAAAAATAGAAAAGAACACCTCCCAGTTTGTTTGATAAGGCTAGCATTACTCCCATACCAAAACAAGGCAAAGACAGTATTAAGAAAGAAACCTTCAGGCCATATCCCTGATGAACATAGATGCTAAAGTCCTCAGTAAAATATCAGCAACCCATATTCAACAATAGATTAAAAGGATCATTCTGCATGATCAAATGGGGTTTACTTCAGGGATGCAGGGGTGACTCTATTTGCAAATCAATTAAATTGATACATCACATTAATGAAAATCAAAACCATGATCATCTCAATAGATACAGAAAAAGCATTTGACAAAATTCAACATCCATTCATGGGAAAGAACTCAATGAAGTGGGTTTAAAGGGTACATGCTTCAACATAATAAAGTCCATATGTGACAAACCCAGAGATGACATCATACTCAATGCTGAAAACCTGAGAACTTTTCCTCCAAGATAAAGAACAAGGATGTTCCACTCTTGTCACTTTTATTCAGCACCATACTGGGAGTTTTAACCACAACTATCAGATAAGAGAAGAGGCCTTTAAATGGGTCAGGAGGAAATGAAATGGTCAATTTGCAGATGACATGATACTAGACATAGAAAACTCTCCCAAAAGACTACTGGAACTGAGAAATGAATTTAGTAAAGTTGCAGGATACAAAATTTATATACAGAAATTTGTCATTTTTCTATACACTAATAAGAAAAGAGAAGAATTAAATAATTCAATTTATAATTGCACACAAAAGATTAGACTACCTAGGAATAAATGTAACCAAGGAGATGAAAGACCTATACCTTGAAAGCCATTGATAAAATCTTGAAAACATTGATTAAATACATTGAAAGTGACACAAACGAATGGAAATACATACCATGCTCACAGATTGGAAGAATGGATATTATTAAAATGTCCATACTTCCCAAAGCATTCTATAGATTCAGTTCAATCCCTGTTGAATACAGCACAGAATACAACACAAACTAACGATCCTAAAATTTCTATAGAATCCTAAAAGACCTAAAAGAATCCTAAAAGACCGAATAGCCAAAGCTATCTTGAGAAAGAACAAAGCTGGAGGTATCACAGTATCAAATTTCATGATAGACTACAAGGCTATAGTAATCAAAACAGTATGATACTGGCACAAAAATAGGCAGAGAGAGGCCAGAAATAAACCTACACTCATATAGTCCATCTACAACAAAGGAGGCAAAAATATACAATGGGGGAAAAGACAGTATATTGAATAGATGATGCTGAAAAAACTGGACAGCTATGTGCAGAAGAATGAGCCTGGACCACTTTCTCAGGCCACACATAAAAATAAACTCAAAATGGATTAAAGACCAAAATGTGAGACCTGAAACCACAAAAATCCTGGAAGAAAATTAGCAGTAATCCTTGGTGCATTGGCCTTAGCAGCTCTTTGGTCTAGATGGGTCTCCTCAGGTAAGGGAAACAAAAGCAAACTATTTTTGTTTTGACTACATCAAAATGAAAAATTTTGCACAGTGAAGGAAACCAACAAAATGAAAAGACATTTTGTACTGAATGAGAGAAGATATTTGCACATGATATATCCAATAAGGGGTAATATCAAAATATATAAATAACTTACATCATGAAACATCAAAGAAATAATCCAATTTAAAAGTGGGCAAAGGTCTTTTATCCATTTCAAGTTTATCTTTGTGTACAGTGTAAGACCTCAACGTGAGACAGGAATCCATCAGAATCCTAGAGGAGAACATAGGCAGTAACCTCTTCGATATCAGCCACAGCAACTTCTTTCAAGATATGTCTCCAAAGGAAACAAAAGCGAAAATGGACTTTTGGGACTTCATCAAGATCAAAAGCTTCTGCACAGCAAAGGAAACAGTCAACAAAACAAAGAGGCAACCCTCTGGGAGAAGATATTTGCAAATGACAGTACAGACAAAAGGCTGATATTGAGTATCTATAAAGAACTTCTCAAACTTAACACACACAAAACAGATAATCATGTCAAAAAATGGCCAGAAGACATGAACAGACACTTCTCCAGTGAAGACAAAAATGGCTATCAGACACATGAAAAACATGTTCATCATCACTAGCCATCAGGGAGATTCAAATTAAAACCACATTGAGATACCACCTTACACCAGTAAGAATGGCCAAAATTACCAAGACTGAAACAATGTGTGTTGGAAAGGATATGGAGAAAGGGGAACCCTCTTACACTGTTGGTGGGAATGCAAGTTGGTGCAGCCACTTTGGAGAACAGTGTGGAGATTCCTTAAGAAATTAAAAATAGAGCTTCCCTATGACCCTGCAATTGCACTACTGGGTATTTACCCCAAAGATACAGAATGTAGTGAAAAGAAGGGCTATCTGTACCCCAATGTTCATAGCAGTAATGGCCATGGTTGCCAAACTGTGGAAAGAACCAAGATGCCCTTCAGCAGATGAATGGATAAGGAAGATGTGGTTCATATACACTATGGAGTATTATGCCTCCATCAGAAAGGATGAATACCCAACCTTTGTATCAACATGGATGGGACTGGAAGACATTATGCTGAGTGAAATAAGTCCAGCAGAGAAAGTCAATTATCATATGGTTTCACTTATTTGTGGAGCATAACAAATAACATGGAGGACATAGGGAGATGGAGAGGAGAAGGGAGTTGAGGGAAATTGGAAGGGGAGATGAACCATGAGAGACTATGGACTCTGAAAAACAATCTGAGGGTTTTGAAGGGGTGGGGGGTGTGAGGTTGGGGGAGCCAGGTGGTGGGTATGATGGAGGGCATGTATTGCATGGAGCACTGGGTGTGGTGCATAAACAATGAATTCTGTTACACTTTCAGAAATCAAATGTTTTTTAAAAAGGGGGGAGGAATAAAAGTGGGCAAAGGACCTGAATAGGCCTTGTTTCCAAAGACCTACACATGACCTAAGTATATTAAAAGATGCTCAACATCACTATTCACCAGGGAAATGCAAGTAAAAGGCACAATGAAGTATCACCTTACACCTGTTAGAATGGCTAACTGAGTCAAAAAGACAACTGTTGGTGAGGATTCAGAGAGAAGAGTGTGCACTTTTGGTGGGAATGTAAATTGCTGCAGCTATTTGGAAGACAGTATGGAGTTTTACTTATTAATTTATTAAAAATAGAAATACCATATCATCCAATAATTCCACTTCTGGATATTTAACCCCCCACACACACCCAAAATGAAAACACTAATTTGAAAAAATATATTACTCCTATGTTCATTGGAGCATTATTTACAATAGCCAAGATAAAGCAGCAACCCAAGTGTCCAAAAGTAGATGAATGGATAAAGAAGTGGTACACACACACTGGAATATTTTTAATTCTATTTACATTCAATTAATTAACATTTAGTGTATTATTGGTTTCAGAGGTAGAGTTCAGTGATTCATCAGTTGCATATTAACACCCAGTGCTCATTTCATCACATGCCCTCCTTAATGCCCACCACCCAATTACTCCAGCCCCGGACACACACACACTGGAATATTCCTCAGCTGTAAAAAGGATGAGATCTTGACATCACAACAATATTGCAAGAATATGGGCGGACCTAGAGGGTATAATGCTAAGTGAAATAAGTCAGACAGAAAAAGGCAAATACCGTAGGATTACACTTTTGTGTAGAATCTAAAAACCAGAACAAATGAGTAAACAAAGAGCAGAAACACCCATCAATACAGAGGACAAACCAATAGTTGCCAGAGGGAAGGTGGGGAGGAAGAAATGGACAAAATGGGGGAAGGGGTGTGGGAGATACAGGCTTCCAGTTAGGGAATGAGTAAGTCCTAGGGATAAAAGGTACAGCATAGGGAATACAGTCAATAATATTGTTAGAGTGTTGGATGACAGCTGCACTTGTGGTAAGCATTACATATAGACCAATCAGATCCTTATGTTGTACTCCTAAAAGTAACATAACATTATGTATCAACTATAATTAAAAAGATTTTCAGATTAATTTGTCTTTCCTTCTGGGAAGAGAAGCATTTCCCATATGGTCTTATGGAGTACTGGTATTTTAATCATGTCTCTGTCTTGGTGCATGGTTAGTGCCCAGTGTCACCATGTTCTGCTTCTGTAAAACTTGACTTCACCCTCCACCACCTGCCCTACCATCTTACTCTTTGCTTCTAAACTTTGCAGCCCCACAGTTTTCTCAATCTCTCTGTTCTTTTTGAGAACCACTGCTTTAGATGCTTCTCTCAAGTATGAGATTATCTGGAGCAGAAGAGGAGGAAAGAGCAAGGAGAGTAGAGGAGAACAGATGCCCTGGGCAGCAGTGCCCAAGACTGGTGCTGAAATTGTCTTGGTGGAGATTCTCCCCCCTCTTGAATGTTCTCATAGCTTCTATCATGATCTTGGTTTTAGAAAACCCTGCATAGTTGCTATGCTTAAGTATCACTGGTAGAGACCAGCATGGTATCATTGTCAGACAGAGTAGTTTCTAATTAAATAGATTTTGGTCACTCAATACTTACTGAGTACCTACTATGTGCCCGGCACCATACCAAATGCAAAGGATACACTGGAGACAGGCAGTCAAGTCATTCCTCTAGTGAACATTATATCATGGTGACAGGAGGCAGCCGGTCAACATGTACATTAGTAAATATTTTAGGTAGTAGAAAGTGCAATGAAGTCAATAAAATGCAATAATGATGATAGGAAGTAGGAAGAGGTAGTTACTTTAGAATACTCAGAAAGTGTCTCTCTAAGGTGACATTCTCCAAGGATCTGAGACCCGAATGATAGGGAGCCAGCTATGTACAAATCTCTAGGAAGAAATTCCTGGCAGAGAGACAAGTGTGAAGACCTTGAGGTAGGAAAAACATGGCATTTGGAGGCACTTAGCAAAGAGTAGTGTGACTAAATCTTACATACAGGAGATAGAGATAGGAAGGGGGCAGCCGAAGCCACATTTATCGGTCCACATGGGCAAGGGACAGTGGTTTGCTGGTTAGTGTTTAACAACCAGGTCTGAGTGTAGTTCTGTATGAATGTTGGTTGACATTTTCCTTTACATTAATAAGATGAAAGTGAAATCTTGAAGACTCATGGTCAGAACTTCACTCATTTTTTTTAGATATTAGTGACTTTGCCAAACTGATTATTTTTTCATATTAGAGAACTATTTGCTCAATTTTGGTGCTATTTACCATATAACAGCTATAGGCACAGCATGCTTTTAAGTTTAATCTTCATTATTAATATTCTGTCCATCATTTTCATAGATGTAGACAACCAGGAAAGAAAATAAACAATAAACTCAAGCCCTCTTTGTAGCTGTGCTGATTTCTGTGGCAAAAGTAGTCACACATTTACCAACAGGAAGCCACTGAACATGAATAGGGAAAGGATACACAAGAACACACCATTATATGGTACTGTGTTCCAAAAGAACTTTTGAAGATTTTATTTATTTTTTTTGACAGACAGAGATCACACAAGTAGGCAGAGAGGCAGACAGAGAGGGGAGGGCAGAAGTAGGCTCCCTGCCAAGCAGAGAGCCCGATGTGGGACTCGATCCCAGGACCCTGGGATCATGACCCAAGCCGAAGGCAGCAGCTTAACCCATTGAGCCACCCAGGCGTCCCCCAAAAGAACTTTTTTC
Organism: Taxidea taxus jeffersonii; assembly: GCA_003697995.1. NCBI lineage: Eukaryota > Metazoa > Chordata > Mammalia > Carnivora > Mustelidae > Taxidea > Taxidea taxus. The sequence continues at coordinate 31,798 of ML108018.1, forward strand.
AATAAATACTTATTATCTACACACTGGGCCAAACACTATTCCATATGCTGGGACCAAAGCAATGAACAGAACAAAAATTTTGCTGAAAGTAATAAGTGCTATGAAGAAAAAGAAAATAGAACAAGTTAGATTTAGAACCAGACCTTCCAATCACTGTTTCACAATGTGTTAAAACATGGTGCTTAAAAATAATAAAGCATATTTAGTAGCTCATTAAACAAGATGTATAATTTTTAAAGAACAAGTTTTGCCATTAATAAAATTTATTCTTAAAATGTTTATATTTTTCTTTTTAATTTTAGTTTTGTGTTTTGTAATACACATATTTGTATAAGAATTGATATAGAAAATGTAGACCCATGAAGGGTGCTTACATTTTTTTTATAGCATGCAAAATAAAAAATGTTTGAAGACATTGCTCTAGAAATTAGAAAAATAACAAATGAACCTCAGAGATGCCCCTAGGAACATTTCTGGATTTTTAGTAGAATGCCAAGATAGTAAGGAAGAATGTTCTGTGTTGTATTAGGTCCATTGGGAGCTAAGTGACCATTTCCATCTCTACAGTAGATTCTGAAATACCAAATTAGACACCCTGAGTATGTTCCCCCCACTTAAGACCTCACATTAACACCACAGGAGAGCCAAGACAGGTAGACCAGCTGGGAGAACCTTAAGAAATATTTCAAATGATCTGTTTCCTAACAAGGCAGACTCTACAGCATGATCAATGGTAACATTAAAGATTTAAGAGGGCATCTTGATGACTTGTTTCACCATAGCAAACATTTAATCCTGAATTGAGAAGTGCCATTATGGAAGGGAAGATGGAGTCTGTCAAGCCCCAGGCACGGACCCAGAGGGCCCCAGAGGTTTACCAGCCTTAGATCTCCAAAACAGAATACCAGCAGCAGCACGAGGCCATCCTGCTGGAAGGAATGGAGGATGAAAGCCTATTGGCAGATCCAGAACCATTAGAACACAGGCAACACTTCTTTCCACTACATCTTCCCTAACATCCTTCTCTCTCTGCTGGGTTAAGTCCCAGCTCCACTTTTGGTAGGTAACCTATTAATAATCCTGAGGTCTTTGCTGCACTGTATCAGAATTATTTTTTTGTATTTGCGTCCCACATTAGAAAGAGTTTCATTTGTTTCTGTGATGCCTGACACATTCTAGACATTTATGGAAGGCCTAAGTGACCATCCTCTTGTCTTTTTTCCAGATTGACCACATAATTGCTCTCAGATCCACAAGAACAATTAAGAATCCAGTGAATTAATCTACATCATGATGTTTTTGTTTCACCCAAAAGGCAATTTAAACATTTTAAAAGATCTGATCCCAGGAAGTTTCGGTTGCAGAGCAGAGTCTTCATGAGAGGTCTTTAGTGCCCTTATAAGAAGAGACAGGAGAGAGTTTATTATCTCACATAGTGAGGTGGTCACTGTGTATTAGCCAGGACGAGAACTCTCACCAGAACTCAACTATGCAATCATCCTGATCTCAGAATTCTAGGCTCCAGGACTGTGAGGAAATAAATCTGTTGTTCAAATCACCCAGTCTGGGATACGGTGTTATGGGAGCCCTCATTAGCTAAGACAGCCATCAGCTGGATCATTTTCTCTAACGTGATTCTCATGAGAAGTAAATCCGGAAGGGCTCCATCTGCAGTGGGGACTAAAGGGATCTGGGTCTTGTTGAGTCCATCTACATTTATTAAATAGGCATGTTATAATTTGGCTTGAAATATGGAACTACAAGTCACAGATCGGTGGGGAGGGGGGAATATCTCATCTAGGTTCTTCTGTCACCTTAGATTTTTTTTTTATTTCAGCTTTTGTGGAATTCTAGGACAGCACGTGACTGAATATATACATTCTTGGAGGATTTTTCTTAAATAAGGGAGCTCAAATATGTCACTAATAATAATCTAAGAAGAATGATACTTTGTTTCTGGTCTTTTAACCCTTTGCAAAGATACAAAAGGGAAAGTAAGATGTCCTCCATGAATTGCATTGTACCATTACAGTATTTTTTAAATATTGAGTCATAAGCAAAAACACATGTCATAGGTTAAAAAAATAATTCCAAGCAGCATTTTTGAAGGATGTAATTATCACACTTTAGTCTTTCTACATAGTTTCTAAATGGAATTTTTATATTGTAAGTTAGAAATTTATAGAAGAGGCAAAGAAGATTTTTTCCTTTTTAAATATCGGTAAACTTACTGGAAAAATATATTTCAAGTGGTAAATTGAAGTTAATTCATAGATGAATTTCATGATGAGCTAAAGGAACTGTCACATTTTTAAGTCTCTCCAGTGTTCCAAAAGGAGCCAAAAGGTTACTAATGAAAGAGACCCATTCTGGATGATTTCTGCAACAGACATCCAGTAAGGGGGCTGGCTTCTGTGGAAGGAACGTATTCCTGCCCACACACGGATGTTCACTCCCACATCAAGCTGGGCCACACAGATGCCTGCAGTCAGTCAAAATCTTTCCGAAAAAGAATTTTTAATCTTCCCAAGCATTTGCACCAAATATTCCCTTTATACTCCAGAGCTCTGTGCCAAAGGCATGTGGCTAGTTTGTCTGAAGGAATGGAAAGGGCATGTGTCGACAATCAGTGTGGCCTTTCCTTGCAGTGCCAGGTTAGAGGACAACTGCCTGTAGACGGACATGTAGACAGACAGCTGGGGCAGGATGAGGTAACTGCAAAATTGAACATGATTGGCCACCTGGATAGGTTCACACACATGAGATCATCTGTGTTCTACTTTAGCCAAGGAGAGTATTGAGTGAAATAATTATATTTTACATATGTAGTTGCTCCTACATGGTCTTTCCAGCAATAATTAGCCAATTGGACTATGTTTTAAGATGACTCCCTATTAATGGGGAAAGCTCATAGTTAGTAAAGGTGGTTTCTTGTTTACCATGTCACAGCAGTTACATTTAAATTTTTCAATTATTTTTAAGACTATTTTTTTTAGAGTAGTTTAAGGTCTACAATGAAATTGAGAGGGAGGGACAGAGATTTCCCATTTACCTCTGCCCCCACGCATGCAGAGCCTCCCCCATTACCAACATCTCCCACCGAACTAGTACATTTGTTACCAAAGATGAACCCACATTGACACATCATCATCATCATCCGAAGTCCAAAGTTTGTCTTAGGGTTCACTCTTGGTGTTGTGCATTCTGTGGGTTTAGACAAATGTATAATACATGTATCTACCTTTATACAGAGTGGTCTCCCTGCACTAAAATCCACTGTGCTCTGCCTACTCCTCTCCTCCATTGCCACCACCCCTGGCAACCACTCATCTCTTATCTCCATAGTTTTGTTTTAGTTACACTTAAATTTAAAAGAAACTAGAAAGCAGCTCTTTTTTAGGCTAATCGAAACCCAACTTACAATTTATGGAAAGGCCATTTCTCAAGATTGGCCATGAATCACTCAAGTGGGGTTTCATTATACTGTTCTGATTGTGTATGTTTGAGATTTCCCACAATAAAAAGTTTTTTTTAAATAAGCAAGATTGACATTAAAAGCATTATTTCTGCCCTGATTCTAACATGAGTGTTAGAGATTCAAAATTTGAAAAAGCTTCTAAGATAAAGATAAAATTACTCATATGTATCTACTTGTGAAATCAAGGGCCGATGAAAGATGGAGGACTACTACCAAATATCTTGGGTGTCTCCCAGACATCTTAATAAGATCATCAGTAATAGAGCAGTACAGCCAGAATCCCTTTGGCTCCCTGTGCAAGTGTGGAAGATGCTGTCAGTACACTATGACCTATCCTCTTAGCACCTACCACTTGAAGGGTATATGACCTTGTTTCCAGTGTCCAACTCCCGTGACCCTGCTAGACCTTCTCTCTTTTCAGAGACTGCCTACGTTAGCTAGGAGTGGGCCTCAAGTCCTTGGGAATCAATGCTCTCTGTGAGCACCCCTCAACCACTGTCTAAAGGGAGCTGATAGATGAATATCCTAATTCCCTTTTTCTTCAGATTACTTAGTTCTGAGGCTCTTGGTCTACAATTTTTCCCAGAATGCACCCCACCCAGATATAACATTGATTTTCCAAAGTGGCAAATTGCTGGACAACATATCCTTTATCAGCTTCCTTCCCTTCCCTGTCTCAGCCCACTTCCCTACTAGTATTCTTGGGATCCCCTCTCAAATGTGTTTGCGTATCTGAATCCCTGTCTCAGGATCCACTTCTGTGAGAATTCAAGCAAGATACCAAATTGAGAGACTATCCTTCCACCTGAAGAAAAATTTCATGAGGGATTTTGAAAAGATATCCTATAAATGAAGGCTGTGTTTGGGTTAACATAAATTTTTCCCTCTTTCCAAAAATCACGGAGTAAGTTATACTTGAATCTACCCTGCGGAGCTGATGTAAACAGTTTGGTTAAGGATTGGGGCCATGACCCCCAATATTTAGGTAAAAATCTAAAGAATTCCTTTTTTACGATGATTTATTTATTTCAGAGAGAGAGCATGTGAGCAGGGGGAGGGACACAGGGACACAGAATTCTAAGGAGACTACTTGCTGAGTGTGGCGCTTCACACAGGGCTTGATCTCACTACCCTGAGATCTTGACCTGAGCTGAAATCAAGGGTTGAACAATTAACCGACTGAGCCACCCACATGCCCCTAGGAATTCCTGAGATAAGGGGTATTTTATGGGATTTTAAAAAAGCCTAAAATGATTATCAAATGGATTACAATGGATGGAATTACATAATCCCAATTAAAAATCTGTCAATTGAATGAATGTTCACAGTGAGAACTGTGAGACAGATTAATTTGGAAATTTGGTCCACAACCCTGTTATTAGAGAAGGATCAAAGTAAAATGCTAGGTTCTGTGTGATGAGATTCCATATGAATGTGAAACGTTTTTAATCTACATTTTTAATGGAAAAGAATATTTTTAGTCAGTATCATTTGTAAATTTGCAAGCAAGTGCCATCAGAAATGCCAAACTCAGTGTATAAGCTTTTTGACTTATGACTATCTAGTTTTAATAGGAATGAAAACCTTGTATTTACCAATTATCCCAATTTTAATTCCCTTAAGGTATCTTGGATGTTGTAAAGGAACCTGGTAGGATTCCCGGTTTTCTCTTTTAACTACCTGGGTTGATTATGGTGCCAATAAACATATACATATGGTTTGGGATTGGAAGAGATAATGACATAGTTTAAGGCATCTGTGGACCATGGAGGGGGAGATGTCTGTTAAGTGATGAGTGCAATGTCCTATGCATGGTTTATAAGAGATAACCTATCTGTTCTCTGCTTTATTCTCAAGCCACTTTCCCATCACAGACTATGGCTTCAGCCCCACGTGACCCTCTCTTGGCTCTGGGTTTACACTGACTGTCCCCTCTGACTGAAACACTTTTTGTATCCCCCCAGCCCCCCAACACCCAGACAACTCCTCTTTCCAACACCTTCCAAGACAAAGCACTCACAGCTCCTGCTGCTATGACTCTGGCATTAACTCTCAGTTTCCTGAGACAGTGGTGCTGACATAAGAACACCTCACAGAGGGACGCCTGGGTGGCTCAGTTGGTTAAGCAGCTGCCTTCGGCTCAGGTCATGATCCCAGCGTCCTGGGATCGAGTCCCACATCGGGCTCCTTGCTTGGCAGGGAGCCTGCTTCTCCCTCTGCCTCTGCCTGCCTCTCTCTGCCTGTGCTCGTTCGCTCTCTCTCTCTAACTAATAAATAAATAAAATCTTTAAAAAAAAAAAATTAAAAAAAAAAAGAACACCTCACAGAACTATTAAGATAAATTAATTATACATTTAAAGTGCTTAAAACAACACGGCACACAAAGTGTTCTCCAAGTCTTTGCTATGACTACTACTAGTTTCTGTCTTGTAAGACAGCCCATATCATCTTCTGTTCAATTTTTTTTTTTAAGATTTGTTGTAATAACAGTCTTACCAAATAGTGCTGATTTAAAATAATAATGTTCTGATCTTTTCTAAATCGTATCTCAAACCACTGTTTTCCATAATTTTTACCAAGCTTCCCCCTGCCACTTCTCTTTAACCCTTACGTCAGCTTTTGTGTGTGTGTGGATTGCCATAATCTGTATACTTCCATTGTTTTATGCCTGTGTTGTATCTCACTGTTTAAAGAATTTCCTGACATTTGAGCATATGGATTATTTCCAGTCTTTCATTATTTTGATTGGGCCTGTGTGACAAGCTTTTTTCCTATGAGTTAATTGCTTGGGAGTTTTCTGAAAAGTAAAATTTATAACAAATTTTATTTTTATACCTTTTATGAATTTCTCCAAATGTTCTCTAAATATTCTTACAAATCTATTATAACCATAGATATCTATTACCCATAAGTGCTGACATGAGAAATTCAAGAATCTTTATGAATTTTTAGATATGCATTATACCAAGAAGTTACAAAGCTAAAAATAGTATCTTTGTGGCTTAAAGCAAGGATACTTAAAATTTAAATTTTTCTAACAAATACAAATTACTGTAATTTAAAAAAACGGGCTTCGAAATATATTAAGGCCTAGGCCTATTTAAACCTAAATTAAAGTAATCTTTTAACTTTTTATTGCAGTATGTATAATTTAGTTTATGAGAAAAATAATCCATTAAGAATAAGGTTGTTAAATGAAATTGATGGCTTCTTTTCAATGCAATACCTTTCCCCTTTCATATTTTAGCATGCTTAAAGAATGCTTTATAGCACAACTATAACTATTATAAATGTCAAAGAAATTTAAGATTTGATTCACAATTACTCACATTTTCTTTTTTCAAACTTTTGAATTAGATCATAGGAAATTCTGTACTATCCACTGCACTGGTTACTTGAGAAACTGGCCTCCAAATATTGTTGGAATGGAAGAAGAAAGGGACAAGAAGAAAGACAATAGTAATTTTACCTGCCTTGTTGCCATTGGGAGATTACATCCATATATTGTCCCACAGAACAGTGGAGAGATTAAAGTGAAACCAACTGAATTTATAACCCGGTTTGCAATAAATGGAAAATTTGTCTATGTGGACCAAAGGTGAACATTTATATGCCATAATGATTAGAGTTCAATGGGATACTTAAGGCTATTAAAGATGTGCCTAGTAGCACTGCTGGATAAAACTTGCAATACTATTTTTTGGCCTGTGGTGCAGAGATGGAGCATGGTCTGTTTTATTGAATGGGAGAAGAGCATACTCTGGAATGGGTGGGTGTCTATTCTATGTTGTACCTCTAGTCTGGGTCTAGGGCAGCCAAAGGGATCCCAGTCATGTATATCAGTTACTCATCCCCCTGTCCATGTTCCTACTATGCCAACCATATAAGGGCCTACAGTATTCTGGAAGGGATTGCATTCACCGATCTGAAGTTTATTTTCAATTTTAAAACCAGGGCGACAGCAATTTTAGGATATCTGCCTCAGGAACTTTTGGGAACTTCTTGCTATGAATATTTTCATCAAGATGACCATAGTAATTTGACTGACAAGCACAAGGCAGGTATGCATTGATTGGGCTAATATTTTTGGTACTTTTAAATTATAGCTTCAACTCATTTCTCATTTCTGTGATATCTGAAACTTGAATTAATCCTCAGGGGATTGATTTATATCATGGTAACCCATTATGCTGATTATTATCTTTTCTTGTTAAGTTCTACAGAGTAAAGAGAAAATATTTACAGATTCATACAAGTTCAGAAAGAAAGATGGCTCTTTTGTAACTTTAAAAAGCCAGTGGTTTAGTTTCACAAATCCTTGGACCAAAGAACTGGAATACATTGTGTCTGTCAACACTTTAGTTTTGTAAGTAATTTTTTTATGTTGTTAAGACCTTTGTGTTAATTTCAAATGAGTGTCTTTTCGCATCTTGCTAAACCATTAAAGTTGTATGATCATCTGGCTTTATAACTTGAGTATATATTTTTTTGTAATTCATTCACTGTTCACTGGTGTTATTTCTTAGAATTCAGCTGAAAGTTTTCCCTTTTGTAATAACTTTCTTTTTGCTTGGTATAAAAGGTGACAGTAAATGCATTCACTCAAGCTCTTTCTTCTTGCCCTTCATGCCCTTGTCTTGTCCTGTCACAAAATGATGTAGTTGTAATTTACAACTATAGATCATTTTGTCCTGTGTATCATTTTTGCATGCACATCTTCTAAGCCTGAGGTACCACATGTGATTGATTGTGTGGGAGTATTTGGCTGAGGGAGAAGCAGAAATCCAGCCTAAGGATTACTTGCCAAGCCCGGCTGTTGCTGTATCAGCCAGCCTGGAAGAACAGCCAACTTTTTCTGATTTGCTTAATAAACTAACAGAGCCCATTCTAAGTATTATCTTTCTGTAAGGTTTATCTTTGTAATTGCTGTAAGGTTGCAGCAAACCAATTCTATTTCCTGATCTACTACAGTTTTTTTAAAAGGCCCCCAAAGCTTGGTATCTCTGGCAGTACCCCCTGTTATTCATTCTGATAATCCTTGCCTGCCTATCATTAATATACAAACTGAGAGTTTGTAACTGTGACAAAGTATACTTCACAGGGTAATAGGGCACTGGGCAAATGCTCTGATACTTAGCACATCAATACCTTGATCTCTGGTTGTGATATTAACAATGTATATATATAAAACAAAAAGGCCAAGAACTGGTAAGTACACAGAGTTAAAATGTAGTGGCTTTAACAATTTCCTTCACTTCAAAAAAATCACCTATAATGTTTCTTAATTCTAGGGGACATAGTGAGATGAAAGAAGTACCATTACTTCCTTGTAGCTCTCAATCATCAGAAGGTAAGCTTTGTTTTAAATGATGGAGATTTAGTACTAGGACTGTTATTGTTACCATCTTTTTCTGTCTTGGAGAGGGAAACATTTCAAGATAAAATTGCAAAGACTTCTAGGGCTTAAGTTGTCTTCTTCAGAATTTCTAGAATACTTTGATCACACTTCCATTATAATCTTACATCCTATTGCAATTAGTTGTTTGTTCAACTGGCCTGCCACTAGACTGAATTCAAGAGTAGGAATGGTATTTTATCCATTATCTATCCCTAGAAGTCCCCTGTAGTTTGTGTTACTCAATACATATCTGTTAGGTAAATTAATGGAAAGATTAAAGGGGAGTTTTTGTTTATCTTGCTTATCCCCCATGAGAATATTTTGATAAATTACTTGTATAAATAAAAGTAGAAATATTAAGGAATATTAAAAATAAAGCAATATTGCTCCGACTTTAGTGTGGAGATTAAAATGGGAAGGAAATATCCGTACCGAAGGGTTACGGATTATGATTGTACCCTCAGTGATGTTCTACACTTTTGATTCCTATCAGTCTTCATATGCATCTTAAACCATCAGGAGTTATGTTTGTAATACAAGCATGACTATTTCTTTCAAAGAAAAATGGGAAGTATATTGGAATTGAAATAGAAATATTAACTAAAGTTATATATACATTTTTAAAGTCTTCATTTGAATTTTTCCTTTTGTTATTATTTAGAATCCTCTAAACAGTCTTGTATTAGTGTGCCTGGAATGTCTACTGGAATAGTACTTGGTGCTGGGAGTATTGGGACAGATATTGTAAATGAAGTCCTGGATTTCCAGAGGTGATATTTTATTACTGCAAATATTATCACAAGTGAATTATTGTATTTATAAAACCAATATTCAAAAATCAGTAAGTTTCCCATATACAAACAATAACTAGCTCAATAAGATAATGAAAGAGATCATTTTTACAGTAGCAACAAAAAAGGTAAGTATTTAGATATGAACTTTACAAATGTCCAGAACTCTATGAAAACAAGTTGTTAATGCTCCAAAGGTTCATAAAAGATGACTTGAATAGCTTTCTGGATAGTTGTTTTATAATGGGAAGACTCAATACTGTAAGGATGTCAATATTTGTTGAGCTCATTAATGAATTCAGTGTGAATCCTGTCAAAAGGCATCTTGCCTTTGTTTTTTAGAATCCAACAAATGATGCTAACCATATTGAGGAAAATTCTAAAAACTAAAAATAATAGAATGAGTTAACCCTAACAGATACTAAAATATATCATAAAGTGACAGTCACTAAAACATTTCAGCACAACCCACAGATAGATTAATGGGAAAGAATAGATTTCAGAAATAGACTCAAACACATATAGGAATTTAAGATTTCCCTATTGTAATGACTAAAATAAGTGTAATGACTAGGGGCGCCTGGGTGGCTCAGTGGGTTAAAGCCGCTGCCTTCGGCTCAGGTCATGATCCCAGGGTCGTGGGATCGAGCCCCACATCAGGCTCTCTGCTCTGCGGACAGCCTGCTTCCTCCTCTCTCTCTGCCTCTCTGCCTACTTGTGATTTCTGTCTATCAAATAAATAAATAAAATCTTTAAAAAAATTATAAATGTAATGACTAAAACAAACAAACAAAATCCTACATATAGGAATTTATTATATGGTAAAAGTGGCATTTCAAATCAGTGAGGGGAAATGGATTAAACAATTAAGAGCATTATAATAACTTTAACTGTTCGGGGGAAAAAAGCTGAACACCAATTTTATTCCTTACATTAAAATAAATTTCAGATAAACCAGAGAGTTCAAAGTAAAAATTTAAAACTATAGAAATATTTCAAGGACAGAGATAGAGGTTTTTTATAACCTTAGTTTAGAAAGTCCTTTCTAAACATCATACAAAATCCAGAATTCATAAAGAAAAAAGTTGATAAATTATATTAAAAACTCAAAACTTAAGCCAATAACCATTATGACAAAGGTAAAAGAATAATTGCGAAAAATGTGTGTTTCATGTGATAAAATGGACTTAATATATCTTACTATATGAAGTTTTATAGTATAAGAAATAGTTATTAAGCTATTTAAGCTTTATAAATAAACTTTATTTTTATTAACTTATTTATTTTAAATTTTATATAGAGCATAAAGTTATTAAGTAATTTTTAAAAACAGCTCAATAAAAAAGTTGGAGAATAGAAGAAAATCATAAATGGTCAAGAATTTTCAACAATTGCTCAACCCTCACTGGGTGTTGTGTGTAAATGATGAATCACTGAATTCTACCCCAGAAGCCACTATTACACTGTATGTTAACCAACTAAATTAAAACAAACAAAAAAAAAACAGAAAATGATTGCTCGATCCCATTCACAGTTATGAATATATATAGCTGACCCTTAAACAACATTGGGATTGGGGATATCAGCTACCTCCCCAGTCAAAAATCTGCATATAACTTCCATCTCCCCTCAAATTTAACTACTAATAGCCTACTGTTGACTAGAAGTCTGACCAATAACATAAACAGTAAGTAAACACATATTTTGCATGTTATATATATATATATACATGTATGTATATACGTATATATGCATATATTATACGTATGTATATGCGTATATATATCGTATACTGTATTCTTACAATAAAGTAAGCTAGAAAAAGTAAATTTTGAGAAAAATCATAAGGAAGAGATTCTCTTCCAAGATGGTGACATAAGACCCTGAATTCATCTCTGCCACAGACACACCAAATCTCCATCTATTTATAGAGCAGTTTCTCCTGAAGAATGAAGGCTGACTGAAGAGCTTCTGTACAAGTGAAGATATAGAGACTACATTAAGAATAGTAAGAGTAATACAGACACTGTAACAAATGGAAAAAGGGAATCCCCACCCTTGACACTGCAAGTAGCAGTGGGAAGAAATAGTACTGAGGGACTATGAGCGGATAAGTCTACCATGGGCACACACAAAAAAGCATGGTTTAGAAGATCAACCAGAATATACAGGAACCAGCTTGGAACTCTGTCAAAATATCAAGGGAGCTGCTGCATCTCTGTCCAGGTCAGAGGAGCTGGCTGCCACAGTTTACATTCCTCCTCTACCCTGAGAGTGTGGATGAGAGCAGGGTCCTATATGCACATTCTAGCTGGCCTATCCCTTCACTGAGCCCCATACCCCAGCCCACGTGAACTCTGCTGTCCAACCAAGGTGGTCCCAGTACAGCATATAGTAGGACACTCGGACACACCTGGTCAGAGCTCAGTACAGCTTCAGCTGTCTTGAAAAGATGACACAGGTGCAGAGTACCAGAACACTCCAGGCCCGAACCACTTCAGTTCCACATGACTTGCTGGGGCACTCCTGGTGCAGAGCATTCTGGGACCACCTGGTTCATGCTGCATTAGCTCCAGACACTTTATCAGGGTGCCCAGTTTCCAGTGTGTCCCAGAGCCCTCAGGCCCAGCCCTGCCTTGTTTCCAGCCACTCTGCCAGGCTACCCTCTGTGTGGAGAGCCCCAGGAGCCCCCAGCTTGTACTGCCTTATCTCTGCTATTCTGCTGGGGCACCCTCAGTGCAAAGAGCCCTGGGGCTACACTGGCCCATGACCTCTTCAGTTCCAGCTATCCCACCAGTGCAGCCCTAGCACAAAGTGCCTTGGGATCCCCACCCAGATTAACCCTACTTCTAGCCAAGTCAGCAAAATTACCAGGCTCTTAGTCTACACAGGGGACAACCATACACAAGCCCATTCCTTTAGATTTAGAAGTAGCTATTCCATCCAATTCGTGGAAACAAAAACAGTCAGTTGGTCAAAATGAGAAGACAGAAATATGCACCAAACCAAACAACAAGACAAAACCATAGGGAAAAAAGTAAATGGAGATACCCAATCTATCTGATAAAGAGTTCAAAGTAATGGTCAAAAAGATGCTCACTGGACTAGAAAGAAGAGTGGATAAACTTAGTGAGAACTTTAACAAATTAACAGAAAATATTAAAATAACCAGAATTAAAGAATACAATGACAGAAATGAAAAATAAAATATAGGGAATCAATAATAAATTAGCAGATGCAGAGGAACAGATCACTAATTTTGAAGACAAGATAATGGAGAGCATCCAAGCTAAATAGCAGAAAGAAAAAAAATTTTAATGAGAGCAGGTTAAGGGATCTTTTAGACAGCATCAAGTGAGCAAACATTTGCATCATGAGGCTCTCTGAAGGAGGAGAGGGAGAAAAGGGCAGAAAACTGATTTGAGGAATACTGCTGAAAATTTCCCTAACCTGGGGAAGGAAACAGATAACAAGATAAACCCAAGAAGTCCACACAATGACAGTTTTTGATATTTAAATTAAGAGAAGATTTTAAAAGCAGGAAGAAAGAAACAGCTAGAAATGTATAAAGGAAACTCCATAAGGCTATCAGCTGAGTTTTCAGCAGAAAATCTGCAGGCCAAATGATATGTTCAAGTGTTGACCAAGTGATATGTTCAAATGTTGAAAGGAAAAAAACTATACAACTAGGAATATTTCACCCACCAAGTTTATCATTAAGAATTAAGGAGAGGTAGGGGCACCAGGGTTGTTAAACTGGTTGTTAATGCTCAGTTGTTAAGCATCTGCCTTCGGCTCAGATCGTGATCTTGGGGTCCTGGGATTGAGTCCAGCACCGGGCTCCTGGCTTAGCCAGGAGCCTGCTTCTCCCTTTCCCCCTGCCACTCCCCCTGCTTGTGATCGCTCTCTTTCTCTGTGTGTGTCAAATAAATAATAAAATCCTTAAAAAAAAAAAAGAATTAAAGGAGAGGTAAAGAGTTTCCCAAACACAAGTTAAAAGATTTCACCACCACTAAACTGACCTTACGTGAAATCATAAAGAGAATTCTTTAACCAGAAAAGGCTGTAAGAAAATTACAAAAGGAAAAAATTCCACTGATTAAAAAATATACACAGTAAAGGTAGTAGGTCAACCTTATACTTATAAAGCTAGTATGATGGTTAAAAAACCAAAGTAGTAAAATCAATTATATCAATAAAAATTAGTCATAAATAAAATACACAGAATTTAAAATACACAGAATGTAATAAAAATACACAGAATTAAGAGATGTAAAATGTGCTGTCGTATACATAACATGTGAAGGTGGGGAGTAACAATGTAGTGCCTTTAGACTGTTGAACTTAGGAGACCATCAACTGAATACAGACTGCTATATACTTTGGATGATGTTATATATGAAACGCATGGTAACCACAAGCCAAAAATGCATCATAGATATGGAAAAAATTAAGAGAAAGGAATCCAAGCATAACACTAAAGAAAGTATTCAAATTACAAGAGAAAGGAGCAAGAGAAAAAAGGAACAAAGAACTACAACCAGAAATAAGTGAATAAAATGGCAATAAGTACATACATATCCATAATTACTTTAAATGTAAATGAGCTACATGTTCCAATCAAAAGACATAGGGTGACTCAATAGATTAAAAAAGAATTAGACCTATCTATATGCTGCCTGCAGGAAACTCACTTCAGAGCTAAAGACACATACAAACTGAAAGCGAAGGGATGGAGAAAGATACATCATGCAACTGGAGGCAGAGAATAAAAGCTGGGGTAGCAATACTTGTATTAGACAAAATAGACTTTAAAATAAGGACTATAGCAAAAGAGAAAGAAAGGTATTACATATTACTAAAGGGATCAACCCAAGAGGAGGACATAATAATTGTAAATATCTATGCATTCAACATAGGAGTACCTGAATATATAAAGAAAATATTAACAGACATAAAGGAAGAAATTGACAGTAATACAATAATAAGGAATATTAACACTCCACTAATATCAATGAATAGATCATCAAGACAGAGAATCATTGAGGAAACAGTCACTCTGAATGACACATTAGGCCAGATGGACATAAAAAATATATACAGATCATTCCATCACCAAATAGCAGAATACACATTCTTTTTAGATGCACAGGGAACCTTCTCAAGGATAGATCACATGCTTGTCCACACAAGAAGTCTCAATAAATTAGACAATAAATTAAAGAAGCTAAAATTATGTCAAGCATCTTTTCTGACTACAACAATATGAAACTAGATGTCAATTACAAAAACAAAATAAAACCCTGGAAAAAACACAAACTCATGGAGGCTATACTACATGCTAAACCACCATGGGGTCAATGAAGAAATCAAAGAAGAAATTAAAAAAAAAATACACACTTGGAAACAATAGAAAGTAGAAAAACTACAGTTCAAAATCTTTGGGACACAGCAAAAGCAGTTCTAAGAAGGAAGTGATACAGGCCTTTTTCAAAAAACATGAAAATTCTCAAACAATGTAACCTTTTGAATAAAGGAACTAAAAAAAGGACAAAATCCAAAGTTAGTAGAAGGAAGGAAATAATAAAGACCAGTGTGGAAATAAATGAAAGAGAGACTTAAAAAATCAATTAAAAGATCAATGAAACTAGGAGTTGATTCTTTAAAGATAAACAAAACTGATAAACCTTTAGCCAAACTCATCAGGAAAAAAGAAGGGACTCAAAATCAGAAATTAAAGAGAAGTTGCAACCTGCACTGCAAAGGATTTTATAAGAAACAACTGTGAAAAATTATATGCAAAAATATTGAATAACCTAGAAGAAATAGAGAGATGCCTAGAAACATAAAATCTTACAAACTGAATCAGGAAGAAATAGAAAATCTGAACAGATCCATTATTAGTAATGAAATGGAATCAGTGATCGACAAAATCCCAACAAACAAAAGTCCAGGAGCTGGGTCCACAGATGAATTCTACCAAATATTTAAAGAAGTGTTAATACTTATTTCCCTCAAGCTATTCCAAAAAATAGAAAAGAATGTTTCCAAGTTTATTCTATGAAGGCAGCATTACTCTTATTACCAAAATAAGACAAAGACACCACCACCACCACCACCACCACCACCACACACACACACACACACACACACACACACACACACACATCCTATATGCCAATATCTCTGATGAACATAGATGCAAAAATCTTCAGGAAAGAATTAGCAAACCATAATGAACAATACATTAAAAGGACCACTGAACCTGATCAAGTGGGATTTATTCCAGGGATGCAGGGATGGTTCAATATTTGCAAGTTGATGAACTTGACACACCATAACAAAATATAGAAATAATATGATCATCTTAATAGACACAGAAAAAGCACTTGACAAAATTCAATATCTGTTTATGCGTAAAACTCAGCAACATGGACTTAGAGGGCACATACCTCAACATAAATAAAAGCCATATATGAAAAACCCAGAGCTGACACCATACTCAATGGTAAAAAATCAGAAGCTTTTCCTCTAAGACCCAGAACAAGAACATCCCCCCTCACCACTTTTATTCATTGTAGTACTGGGAGTCCTAACCACACCAACAGACAAGAAAAAGAATAAAAGTCATCCAAATTGGTAAGGAAGAAGTAAAAGAGTTACTTTTTGCAGATGACATGGTACTATACATAGAAAACACTAAAAACTATTAGAATAAATGGTTTTAGTAAGTTGTAGGATACAAAAATCAATATACAGAAATCTGTTTTTTCTGTATCCTAGTAACAAAGTAGCAGAAAGAGAAATTAAGCACACAATTCCATTTACAATTACACTAAAAAGGATGAAATACCTAGGAATAAGCTTAAGTTAAAGGGGATGAAAGTTCTGTACCTCAAAAAGTACAAAATATTGATGGAAGAAATTGAAGATGACACAAATGGAAAAAATGTACCATGCTCATGGATTGGTAGAGTATTAAAATGTCCATACTACCCAAAGCAATCTATAGATTCAACATAATCCCTCGGGACGCCTGGGTGGCTCAGTTGGTTAAGCAGCTGCCTTCGGCTCAGGTCATGATCCCAGCGTCCTGGGATCAATTCCCACATCGGGCTCCTTGCTCGGCAGGGAGCCTGCTTCTCCCTCTGCCTGCCTCTCTGCCTGTGCTTGCTCTCTCTCTCTCTCTCTCTCTAACAAATAAATAAATAAAATCTTTAAAAAAAAAAAGATTCAGTATAATCCCTATTAAAATGCCAATAGCATTTTTCACAGAGAAAAAATCCTAAAATTTGCATGAAACCACAAAAGATCCCAAATAGTGACAGCAATCTTAAGAACAAAGATGGAAGTATCATAATATCAAATT